>JANVCC010000049.1:9230732-9268670 GCA_025345505.1 Todiramphus chloris collaris | reverse complement strand
ACTCCTCTCCTACAGTAGCCAGCTCCCTGAACTCCTCTCCTACAGTAATCTCTTAACTGTACGTTGCACAATCCACTAGTTTTAACAGTAACTTCTTAGTGTTTTGATCTACAATTTATTTTAGTTTGGGCCTCTTGTATATATCCTAAATCTTGTCAGTTGACATTATGGAAAGATTTTTTTGGTACAGAAAAAGATACTTTACATAACTTAAACTATGATCTCTATTTTAACAGGGTGCTGTTTGGACAATGAAATTTTCTCACTGCGGTCGATTACTTGCATCTGCAGGACAGGACAACGTCGTAAGAATATGGGTGTTGAAGAATGCTTTTGACTATTTCAATAATATGCGAATGAAGTACAATACAGAAGGTATCTTTCTGTGCATCACTAGAGCTCTAAAACACTAGAAATTCTAGTTATTTGGGAACTTAACAGTTGACAATGCTGCTTCTGCCTCTCTTCTAGGACGTGTCTCTCCATCCCCATCTCAAGAGAGTCTGAATTCTTCCAAGTCTGATACTGATGCAGGGGTATGTACACTAGATTCTGGGAGGGGAATAATACCTGATCTTCATTTTTGCTTTGTCCAAGCATACATGAAAGAGTTCTTGGCTTGTGTCTTTGAGGCATAGACAGTCTTATCAATAGACGTTTTCAGTCAAATACTGTTATCCCTTGTGTATGGGGTGCAAGCAAGAGGGTATGTCACTAAACTTAATGCAAGTCTGCATGGCTTTGCTGTGTGGCCCTCTGCCAGAGTAGATTTCTGAGGGAAATGCTAAAGGGGGGGAAAATCTTGCGTTGTTGAATTTCCTGTCTTTCTGTGTTCCCTTTGAGCATTACTTACTAACATCTGACTTGATGTCTTTTCTGAGGAAGGTTAAACTGAACAGTAGGATACTCGGAAACATAATAAAACCTGGCATATTTAAATTTTTCACATTTTCGTAGCATAAAATGGAACACGACTGAAAAGTATTAAGACACTTACCTGTAGAGTTTACTTCAGTAAACCCACCATTAAAATTACTTTATTTAAGGCATGTTTTTCCCTATTTTTGTTTTCTGAGTAAGAAACAGATGACAAAATCAGGGTTTAAGCTAAGATTTTAGCAGTAGCATTATTTAATGTGCACTCTTGGGAGGGATCTTTCTTTACCTTAGGTAAGTGTATAGGCTCGCTTAGCCACACACAGCAGGGATGTTGTTTTAAGTGTGTTTTTTGCAGAACAGGTTTTTTACAGGAACTTAATTTATTTACTTCCTTAAATTTTGCATCTGTTTATTCTGAAAGGGTCTCTTATTAGAACTGTAGAATAGTTTAGATTGGAAGGGACCTTAAAGATCATCTGGTTCCATCCTCCTTGTCATGGGAGACAGGTTGCTCAAAGCCCAATCCAACCTGGCTTGAACACTTCCAGGGAGGGGGCATTCACAGCTTCTCTGAGCAACATGTTCTAGTTCTTCACACACAGTGACGAATATCTTCCTAATATCTAATTTTATTTTACCCTCTTTCAGTTGAAAACTGCTACCCCTCATCCTTTCACTATACTCCCTGATAGAGTCCCTCCCCATCTTTCATGTAGGTCCCCTTTAAGTACTGCAGGGCTGCTGTAAGATCTCCCTTGGAGGCTTCCCTTCTCCAGGCTGAACCACCCCAACTCTCTATCTGTCCTCCAGCCACCTGATCATCTGCATGGCCCTCCTCTGGACCTGCTTGAGTAGGTCCATGTCACTCTTATGCTGGGGGCCCCAGAGATGAATGCAGTACTTCAAGTGAGGTCTCACAAGAGCAGAGGGACAGAATCACCTCCCTCGTAGAACCATAGAATGGTAGGGGTTGGAAGGGACCTCTGGAGATCATAGAGTCCAACCCCCCTGCCAGCGCAGGAACACCCAGGGCAGGACACACAGGAATAGATCCAGGTGGGTCTTGAAAGTCTCTAGAGAAGGAGACTCCACAGCTTCTCTGGGCAGCCTGTTCAGTGCTTTGTTATCTTCACAGTAAAGGTGTTTTTCATCATGTTGAGGTGGAACTTCCTGCATTTCACCTTGCTACCATTAATTTTCTCAATTTCTTATCAGCAAACTTGCTGAGGGTACACTCCATCCCTTTATCCAGGTCATTGATGAAGATGTTGAATAAGACTGGACCCAGAAGTGACTCCTGGGGAACACCACTAGTTACAGGTCTCCAGCTGAACTCTGCACCACTGATCAGAACCCTCTAAGCTCTGTTGTTCAGACAGTTCTCAACCCAGCTCACCATCCCCTCTTCTAACCCACACTTCCTGAGCTTAGCCATGAGGATGTTATGGGAGACAGTGTCAAAAACCTTGCTGAAGTTAAGGTAGACAACATCCACTGCTCTCCCTCCATCTACCCATTCAGTCACATCATCATAGAAGGTTACCAGCTTAGTCAGACATGACTTCCCTTTAGTAAATCCATGCTGGCTACTTTTGATAATCTTCTTTTCTTCCGTGTGCTGAGATATGATCTCTAGAATGAGATGCCCCATTACCTTTTCAGGGATGGAGGTGAGGCTGAGTGGTCTGTAATTACCAGGGTCTTCCTTCTTGCCCTTTTTGAAGACCTGCTGGCGACGCTTCTCTTGGTACAGCTCAGGATGTGGTTGGCTTTCTGGGCTGTGAGCACACATTGCTGGCTTATACTCAGTTTTTCACCCACTGGTACCCATAAGTCCTCCTCAGGGCTGTTCTCAATCCACTCATCACCCAGACTGTATTTGTGCTTGGGATTGTCCTAACCCATGTGAGGGACCTCACACTTGGCTTTGAATTTCATGAGGCTGGCATGGGTTCACCTCTCAAGCCTGTTAAGATTTTTCTGGATGACATCCCTGCAGCCTGTTGACCGCACCACAAAGCTTGGTGTTGTTGACAAACTTGCTGAGGGTGCTCTTCATCCCTCTCTGTTGCCAAGAAAGATGTTAAACAGCACTGACCTCAATACCAGCCCCTGAGGAACACCACTTGTCACTCGTCTCTGCTTGGACATTGAACCATTGACTGCAACTCTGAGTGTAGCCATCCAGCTAATGCCTTATCCACTGAGTGGTCCATCTGTCAAATCCATGTCTTCCCAATTTAGAGATTAATATGGCTTCACCAAGGGCAAATCATGCCTGACTAACCTGGTGACCTTCTATGAGAAGGTCACAATATCAATAGACAGGGAAAGAGCAACTGACGTCATTTACCTAGACTTGAGCAAAGCCTTTGACACTGTCCCGCTTGACATTCTGGTCTCCAAGATGGTGAAATATGGATTTGATGGATGGACAATTCAGTGGATAAAGAACTGGCTTGATGGCCACTCCTAAAGAGTAGTTGTCAATGGGTCGGTATCCAAGTGGAGATCCAAGAGAAGCGTGGCCAGCAGGTCGAGGGAAGTGATTCTCCCCCTCTACTCCTCTCTCGTGAGACCTCACCTGGGGTACTGCATCCAGTTCTGGAGTCCCTATTACAGGAAGGACATGGATGTGCTGGAACATGTCCAGAGAAGGGCCACGAGGATGATCAGAAGGATGGAGCACCTCTCCTATGGGGACGGACTGAGAGAGTTGGGGTTTTTCAGTCTGGAGAAGAGAAGGCTCCAGGGAGACCTTATTGTGGCCTTCCAGTATCTGAAGGGGGCTACAAGAAAGCTGGGGAGGGACTTTTTAGGCTGTCAGGCAGCGATAAGACTAGAGGGAATGGATTAAAACTAGAGATGGGTTGATTCAGGTTGGACATTATAAAGAATTTCTTCACCATGAGGATGGTGAGACACTGGCACAGGTTGCCCAGAGAGGTGGTGGAAGCCCCATCCTTGGAAGTTGTTAAGCCCAGGCTGAATGGGGCTCTGAGCAACCTGCTCTAGTGGGAGGTGTCCCTGCCCATGGCAGGGGGGTTGGAACTAGATGATCTTTAAGGTCCCTTCCAACCCTGACAATTCTATGATACCGCGCAGGAAGTGTCGAATGCTTTGCACAAGTCCGGATTGATTATGTCAGTTGCTCTTCCTTTATCCATGGATGCTGTAAGCCCATCATAGAACGCCACCAAATTTGTCAGGCACAATTTGCCTTTAGTGTAGCCATGTTGGCTGTCACCAGTCAACCCCTTATTTTCCATGTGAGAGGTTAGTGGTACGTTACCATTCTTGATATGCACCAGAAACATGGAAACAAACTCAGTTTATATTCTGAATTGTACTGCAGTTCACAAGGCTGATTTACTTTGTTCCAAAAGCTTATCTTCATGTTTGCTTGAATTGCTGTCAGGCTTATCCCATTGAGTAAACGCTGCATGGATGGAAAACATAGAGCTTACTTTTGGAATTTCAGGATGATGTTTCACAGCCCATTGTACTTGAAATTCAGTTTAGTTATTAGTGCAGTGTTGTTTATTTTAACATCATTAAGAGTTGATCTTCAGATTGTTATTGGCCCTGTACCTTTTTTGTAAGCAGTAATAGCTTTTTTTGTTAATTAATTTCAGTTAACATTTTGTAATATTTCTATACTTTTCCCTGATAGATCTGCAGTGGAGTTGATGAAGACCCAGATGACAAAAATGCCCCATTTCGTCAGCGTCCATTTTGCAAATACAAAGGGCATACAGCAGATCTTCTTGATCTTTCGTGGTCTAAAGTAAGGCACCTTAATACAGACTCCACCATTCTCCTGTGTGTTTTCATTGTTTTCTTTGTCAATTGCCATTGGAACCATATATCAAAACAATATGAAACAGGTTAAGAGAAAATGTTTGTAGAGATAACACTTATTCCAGGTGAAATAGTTGCAATAGAATGAAAAAAACTTCTTGGGCTTGTCTAATTAAAAGTCATCTTAAAAAAAAAAAACCAACAAACCAACATAAAACCAATATCAAGATAGTCATCACTGCTGAATACACAATTGCAGTTAAGTTAAATTTTTCAGAGTGGGAGGAATTCCACTGATCTGTGTGATTTCTGATTTATGGTGTAACTGCTTTTCTTGTCTTCAGGATTCTCCACTACTTTTATGTAAAGTGTACACATTCTAAAGGTGCTGTTTAAAGTTTAGGATACGTGTATCTTAAAATTAGATAGTTACCTTGTGCTTAACTTCCAAAATTTTTCACATAAAGCTTACTCAGTTAATTTTCCTCATTGTAATAGAGTTGTAGTTTTAACAACACAGTCTGGCTGAAGGATCTTAAGCAGGAGAAACTCTTACCCCTATCTGAAGCCTGTTATGCTGTTTCTTTCTCTGAATACTTTAACTGTTTTTCAAGTTATTTATCTCCATTGATACTCTTCCAGAAAATTTTCTGTGACTGAGCATCAGTGTACTTGGTCTTAAGAAAAGCATCAGTCAGTAATGATAATTTAGGTAAAACATTTTATCTGAAAGGGTAAAACGTTGAATTTTCTGGCACCAGAGAAACTGATAAGGCTTTACCAATCAGATGAGACTGTATCTTCTGTTATTTTTGTATCTGCTAATAACCATGGAATTCTCTTTCACAGAATTACTTCTTGCTTTCTTCTTCTATGGACAAAACTGTCAGATTATGGCACATATCAAGAAGAGAATGTCTTTGCTGCTTCCAGCATATAGACTTTGTCACTGCTATAGCATTCCATCCAAGGGTAAGTGTAATTGCCCTCTATCTTATAGAGAGGCAGAATTGCAAATTACAAGAGTACTCGCCCTTTATTTTCTATGAAAAACCTAATAATTGAATAATAGAGTTTGTGCAGTTCCAAAAATATCCCTACTGAATAATATCCCGGACCCTTAGGTGTTCATCTTCACTATACTTCACCAGGACTGGCCATGTTGTTTAACCATTTGTAGTCATGATGTGGGAAGTGAATTGGTTATTGGCTATGACATCACAGCTGGTATAGTTTTGAGTAACCTTGTGAAAAGTCAGAATATCCAATGAGGGATGTTGTGGTTAAATATTTGGGGGGGGGGGGGTTAGGAAGAAATTGAACACCACTGAATCCTTGGGCATGTTTAAAACTTGACAGAATATAACTCTCTATGGATCAGACTCTTGAGGCTGGCCTTGCTGTGAGCAATGGAGGTGAACAAGAGACCTCCAGAGATCCTTTCCAACCTGTTTTATTTTACGATTTTTTTTTTTAATTTTCTTTTAAGCTTTAATAAAGCTTCCTAATGTTACTAAAACTCAAGTAGAGGAAAAGTATTTTTCTGTGTTCCCTGAATGTACGCAACTGGTAGATGTACTGGGAACTCCAAAAGTAGCTTTCAACTCTCAACAAGGTTAGTATTTTTCTAACTTATGTTGTGAGGGTAAAAAGTAACTGAAGTAACAGTGAACAGTTTTCTAACCTGAGGTATACATGCTGCATGTGTGTCATCTTGTCAAAAAAATCTGTGAGAAATTGGACTTCATTTACCAGTAATTTTACATTGTCTTTTCAGCCTTCTTAAACATGATAATCAACTCATCTTAGAAATCTTAATAGGGATTGGGAAGGTTTTAAGGAAATCAGGGCATACTCATAGCACAAGTGGAGATTAATGTAGTGTATCCTCTTAGGATGACAGGTATTTCTTAAGTGGTTCATTGGATGGGAAACTCCGACTCTGGAACATTCCTGATAAAAAAGTGGCATTATGGAATGAAGTAGATGGACAGACAAAATTGATCACAGCTGCCAACTTCTGTCAGAATGGCAAGTATGCGGTCATAGGCACGTACGATGGAAGATGCATCTTCTATGACACGGAGGTAGGAACTTCTTGAGACTCTGTATCTTTTTTCATGTTAAATAACAAACATTTTAAATTTTGCTTATTGAAATATCAAGAAACAAACCTATTAGAACTGGAAGCAAAATAGTTTGTACACAAGTATTTCAAATCGGAATGTTTTACTATCTTTTCAGCACTTGAAGTACCACACACAAATACATGTGCGTTCTACCAGAGGCCGAAATAGAGTTGGAAGAAAAATTACTGGCATTGAACCCTTGCCTGGAGAAAATAAGGTACTATCATTCTGTGCAACTTTGACTCAGAACTGGGTCTGATATTTATATCTAAGGCTCAGTGAGTTTGTGTTAAGTCTTGTCACTGACTTAAATCGGAAGTCTTTTAACAGTTCTAAAATGAACACTACCCTTTGCTGATTTAGACTAATACAGTACTAAATAGTGGTTAAATAGCAATTTTTTTTAAATGACATTATGCTCTGTTTAATGTTAAGATAAGAAAATGTTTACAGATGACTTTCAGTGAAGACTTCCTTGGCATAATTAACCTCTCTTGAATTTAGTATTCATTTGGAAATGTACTTCATAAAGAAGCTGAAAAAATGCTGAAAGCTCATAACTTGTTACCCAAACAAGTGTACTCTGTTCTTCAGAATAAGTCCTTGCTCCCATCTAAACTTAAGTCTTATGTTGTGAAAGGGTCAAATTCTCATCACGCAACGAACATGCTGTTGAATATGAAAATCATAATGTAAAGCTGGAGAATTTCTCACGTATTTAAAGTTTCAGGTATGATATGGGGTCAACAGCTGGCTTTATTAGAGTAGCAGACCACCAGCTGTTATCACCTGTATTGTACTCTTTATCAATGGCACAGAAATTACTTAAGATTCAGAAATCAATAGTGCTTTTGGATTGGCATCAGGTGCTGTGCATTGGCATGTTAGAGGATGTAATAAAACAGCTCAGCATGAACTCTGTTGAACTGTTCTGAAAACAAGAAAGAAGTTCTGTAATCTGATGATATGGTGTTCCAGGAGTTGTCACAACTTTGCCACATAAATGATTAGATAAGTAGAGGTCAGTATTTGACTGCTACTCTGCTATACCCTTTTCCTAATGTCATCTTGAAACTTACTGCTCACCTACAGTCTGATTCATTTCTAAGGTGGCATAAAAGGGCTAATTACCTGAATACACATTTTGTCAACCCTTTCATAGACTTTTCTGTTCCTTCTAAGTGAATTTAAGCTTCTGATCTGAAAAATGTGAAAAGGAAGCAAACTCACACCAACCAAGAAAAGCCCAGTTTGTTTACACAGTAGATGATGGCCTCTAATCTGTGCTTCATGATTGAAAGGTCATGACTCTCCAGGAATTTACCTCACTAGAATAGTTCTTCTGCTGTATTATTGCTGTTTTGGTTCAGACCAGTCAGGATGATCATGACAGTGAAGTTGTGTTCTGAATTGACAGAAGATGAGAGAGAAAAAATGTCTTTGTCCTAAATCTTACTCTGCCTCTTTGGGCCTGTTCTTTTTCTATGTCATTTTTTAAAGTCAACTGGAATTCTGACTGACTGAATGAACTCTGTTGCTCCTTCTTAGGCATGCTAATGTTTTCCACTCCTAAATTTTATTTGTTTCCGTTCTAGATACTAGTGACATCAAATGATTCCAGAATCAGATTGTATGACCTAAGAGATCTCTCTCTATCTATGAAGTACAAAGGTTATGTCAACAGCAGCAGCCAAATCAAAGCCAGCTTTAGGTAAGATGGTATTACAACAGTGGAGTTGTTGGATTTGGGAAATGCCATGGCTGAGGTACAGGGGCTTTTGTTTAAATGATCTGTTTACCTTGGTGAAAGCCTAGCCTCTAAAAAGCCACTTGGCTCAGAATACAAAGGTAGCCAAAGGCTGTGGTCAAGAATGGCAAAGTTGTCTATGAGCAGGGACATTCTGTGAATGAGCGAGTCCATTTGCGTTGACACTACAATGCACGTTCATTACTGTTGTTGTAAATGCAGGAACTGGTGAGGCTGGAACACCAGATATTTTTTCTCCTCCATGATAAACAGATTTTTATGTCCTTAATTTTGTCAGATTCTGTTGCAGATGGGTTGGTCACCCAACTATTGCTCAAGGCTGTTGGTCACTGCCTGTGTATCATCACTGTGAGAAAACAGCCTGCAAATCTGAGTTGGAATTCTTTTTCCCTCTTCCTCTGTGTTGGTCTGAGATGCTTTTCTGAGTTTGTATATATTACTGTGACTGTGGAAATACTGGACTTTAAGCTAGTAAAAGAGAGGGAGTAGAAGGAGAGGAGTGAGTAGAACAAATGTTCTCTTCCCTCTTACAGTCTTGCAGAAGCTGAATGGGAAAAACCAAATGGGTATCTGTTTAACCTGGATGTTTGAGCAGAGAGGGGCAGCAGTGCTTAGGGAATTACGTCTTGATTGTCAGCTCTTGGCCTTTGAAAGCATCTTTAAGTATTTCACAGAACGGCAGAGGTTGGAAGGGGACTCTGGAGGTCATGCTGTCCAGCTCTGCTGCTCAAGATTAATTTCCCAAAATAATTCATCTCTACTTATAGGGCTGTAGCATAGTTAGTGTTAGAGTTTAGATATGTAGTATACTCATGAAGTAGGTAAATTTAAAGTAAATACTTGAATTGGATTTGCAGGTCCTGTTTTGTTTCTGTCAGTGTGCATTATATGGTCATCTGGTTACAGTCTTGTTGAATGCCTTTCATCTTCCAACTGTGGATATTTTTGCCCAGGACCGTATTGTAAACAATTCCTGTTACAGAGTCTCGGATGTTCACACAGATTCCAGACTCAAGCAGTTGCAAATTGCACTTAAAGCTTATGCCATTTTCTTGTTGTTGAGTATAGCAGTTGGACTAACGCACTTCTGTGTGAGAGCATCATGACACTTGCATATACATTCATTTAGGGACTGTATTTTTTTGAGCTGCAGTTACTGAAAGGATGTTTGAACTGTGAACTTAACCTTACTGCACTTGTAAAGCTGCAAGTCATCTTGAGACCTACTGTACTTTTCTTGCTGTTCAAGCAACCATTAATGTTTTTTCTTCTTTGAATCTTTAGCCATGACTTTACCTACATTGTAAGTGGTTCAGAAGATAAATATGTTTATATTTGGAGTACATACCATGACCTGAGCAAGTTTACATCTGTAAGAAGAGACCGTAATGACTTCTGGGAAGGCATTAAAGGTAAACATTACTTTTGATCTTTGTTTTATCAGAGCTCAAATGATTTAAAAAAATAAAATATTTTTTCTTCTAGATTTTATTTGCTCAGCGGTCCTATGCATATAGCTTGACCAGATTGCTACCAAGATACATTGTAATTTGTGGATTTTCAGTAAGTGGACTCTCAGAAAACCTTGTCCACAGGAAAGTCTCTACAGGTGCATGATTGGGATGGCAAGAGAGTAGCTAAGAGTTTGTCCAGCTTCAGTAAGAGATTCTGAATTAACGTTATGTTTTAGTGGAAGAACTTGATTTATTTTTTTAAGTGTAGAAATCAAAAGAATTATTAATCCTTAGATCCTTTATGTAAAAGTGACTTGGAAACCAAATGCAAACTTTTTTTTTTTCCATTACAAGAAAAAAAAAAAAACAAAAACAAAAAAAGAACTGTCTTACCTCCTACACACACTCACAGTCTTGGGGAAATGTGAGGCCATGCTTATATCAAATGAGCTTTTGGAGCTCTTGCCAGTTCTGGGCACTTACAGGAACTTCTGAGATCCCTGAGCTTTTAAAACAATGACAATTGCTCCTTGAATGAGCTTACCTGATTCCACTAGCACTGAGATTCTTGGATATTTGCTAAAATTTATGATTGCTATTCTTGTAAAATTAAGAGTTCCTTAATCAAAAATGGATTTTCTTTCTGAAGCTCACAATGCAGTGGTCACGTCTGCGATTTTTGCTCCCAACCCTGCTTTGATGATATCACTGGAAACTTCTGAAAAGCAAGAAGCTGAAAGTAAGGGAGAAGATACCGAAACATCAGATACCATACCCTCTGGTAGGTATTTCAGATGAGCTCTGCTTGATACCATGGTACGAGGAGAAAAATGTTAGGAAGAATACTGTTGATGTGGGAGGGGGCTTTCTTGAGAAGAAAACTCCTTGCAGTAGCATGGATACCTGAGCAGTTGAACGTTTTGGCAGATGTTATATTCTTAAAACTGGAGAGAATGTGAAGTAAGAGGCATAGCTATTGTCCTGTGTACATCAGGATTATTCTTTTTACACTTGAGCTGCTACGAGGTAGATATGTACCAACATATAATGAAAAAGTCCCTCTCCTAGAAATGGAGATGTTTCTTGAAGCACTGGCTAGATAACAGGAAGGTGAAGGAGGGAGAAGGGTGTCACAGGGATAGCCTCTCTTGCAGTGAGTGCTTGATTTTAATTTTTTCTTTTTTTTTTTTTTAATGACCTAACACTTTATTCTCTGTTCTTTTTAAGGAGCTTTGAAGACAGATCACACAGAAGTGCTTTTATCAGCTGACTTTACTGGAGCAATCAAAGTCTTCATTAACAAAAAGAAATATGTATCTTAGTTGTTTTGCAACTGACACCATAAGGCTATGGTACTGTGGGATTAAAATTCCATAACTAATGCGGGCAAAAGCAAAGTATCTAATACAATGTTAAAGGCTGATTTATTTTTAAATCTTTATTTTAAGGCTACACAAATACTGGATCCATGGAAAGCAGTGTCTACCTACTAACACCTGGGCTTGTAGAATAGGAAGGAATGTGTAAGAATAATTCTGCCAAACTCTCTGCGAACAGTTGTTTTGCAATGTAATTGTGAACCTGCACGGGTTTCTGCATGAGAACCTATTCACACATGTCTGTGCCTTTTGGCTACAGGCACTAATCTGAACATGTATCAAAGGCTTTTAGTGGTGCTTGTGGCCACTAGATGTCAGGAGTGGAGATGGGAAGGGGAAGGCTGGAGGTATGGATGGAAAAATGCTGAACGGTCTAGTCTGATCTTTGCACAAACTTCCATTTGAGAAAGAAGTTGTACTTGTAGTAGCTATTGTTCAGAACTTTTAAGTTATGCAAGTTTTTGATGGGTCAGCAACGATGTGTAAATGTTTTTATAAATTTCGCAACTTCAGGACGTGACATTTTTCTGTTGTCTTTTAATCGTTGTGGACTTTAGATTCCTTTCTTATATATAAATTTTTGCACACTGGAGCACAGTACTTGTGTAAAGAATTCTCTCATTCCTTGTTCACGGGCACCAGGATATATTCACCTTCCAGATAAAATTAAGCTGCATTAGAAAGTTTTCTTATATTTTACAACTATGTAAAATAAACTGTTTACATTTTTTAAGCATTGTAGCTTAAAGTTTTAAGTTTTTCTTGGTTTAGTGCCACTGAATTTTGAAAGTCTTTGTAAATATTCATATAAAATACCTATGAAGTAACATTCTGGGCATCATAACCCATGAAGTGTTATTGATGGTCAATTGTTTCAGAGAACAGATGTATCATTAAACTTGGTCACACACTTGGAAGTTGTTGCTTCTTTTTTATTTGGATTCATACATTTGCCTTTTGTCTAAGTATTTTTGACCTGTTTCTCAGATCATTGATCTTGCATGCACTTGTTAACTTTTGAGTTCTACTTTTCCTGATCTTGTCACTTTTTTGATAACATGCTTTCTGAAGTAATGGGGAATGGAGTACTGCAACTGTATGTTAAATAGAATTATGAGTAGTTGTATGATAGTTTAGTGTGAGGAGGAGTCTTCATACGTGTGTAAAGAATTCTTTCCTTCCCCTTGGTGGAGGAATGAAGGCATGGAAAGGTAGGAAATGACTCTTGCTGTTCTTTTTCACTCAGGTGAATTTCACCATGACCTTGTGTAAAACTTTGAACAAAAAAGACAGTTGCAAGGGGTATATTATCAGACAAAATAAATATAAAACTGGTACATGCTATATAGAATTCTTTTCAGTTGACACACATGGAGTAAGCTTGATGCTCAGATTTGAAAGTACCTGCATAGATGAGACAAGCTAAAGTCAAGAGTTTTTTTTTTTGCTAATTTGAACTCCACTGGCTTGACAGAAGTGAGGAGATGGCACAGGAAGACACTTGTGATTCCAAAAGGTAGTTTCTGTCACAGGTTAAACATGTAGGAGACTGAAATGGACTGTGATCCCTGTGAGTTTACCTTCTGGAGTTTACTACAGATATACCTATGGAGTGACTTGAAAGCTAAGAAGCTACTTTGTGCAGTATGAACACCATCGCTTTGCTTACAGGTACCTTCTCTCTAGTGTCTTGGCACATACAGCCTTCCTGTCTCTGGAACTAGAAGCCCAGACTGGAGGAAAAGGCATGTGAACTTTGCATTGGGCTTTTTTTGGGTATGCTTATTTTTTTAGGTCTGCTGCTGTCTCTTTCCTGCTTTCCCTATATTATGGTTAAAATAGCAATTGCATAAATTAGTAAAGAGTAACAGAAGGAGGGAGCACTTATTAGCTGTTTCAAAATACAAATAAGAGGATGTGTCAAATCCCAGCTTTTCAAAGCCACTTAAGACCTGACTGCTATCAACGTGCAGCGTTTGATGTAGGTTTGGGACTAAGGGAGCTTCAGGAGGGATCCTGCAATATTAATGGCATGCATTATGGCAGATTGCTTTAAATGTTGTTTGCAAGTTGTCTCCTCTGTAACCTTTTAATGATCTGAATGTTTTGGGTTTGGGTTTTTTTTTTTTGTTTTTTTTTTTTTTTGTTTTTTTTTGTTTTGGGTTTGTTTGGTTGGTTTTTTTTTGAGATGTAAGCATGACTGCTTTGGAGACCTAAACTGAGCTGTAGTTTCACAGCTGTAGTTTTCCGGTTTTGGGCCCCTTGCTACAAGAAGGGTGTTGAGGTACTGGAGCAAGTTCAGAGACGGGCAACGAAGCTGGTGAAGGGTCTGGAGAATTTCTCCTATGAGGAGAGGCTGAGGGAGCTGGGATTGTTTAGTTTGGAGAAGAGAAGGGTCAGGGGGGACCTTATTGCTCTCTACAACTACCTGAAGGGAGGTTGTAGGGAGGTGGGGGTCGACCTCCCAAATTAAAAATGACAGGACGAGGGGGAATGGCTTCAAGTTGCGCCAAGGGAAATTTAGGTTAGATACCAGGAAAAATTTCTTTACAGAGAGGGTAGTTAAGCATTGGAATGGGCTTCCCAGGGAGGTGGTGGAGTCCCCATCCCTGGAAGTGTTTAAAAACCATGTGGATGTGATGCTGAGGGACATAGTTTAGGGACCCTGGCAGTGCAGGGTGAATCATAGAATCATAGAATCATTATGGTTGGAAAGGACCTCCAGAGTCATCAAGTCCAACCTTTGTCCTAGCATTTCTCAACCACTACACCATATCCTCAAGCTCCACATCTAATCGTTCTTTAAACACCTCCAGGGATGGTGACTCCACCACCTCCCTGGGCAGCCTGTTCCAGTGCCTAACTACCCTCTCAGTGAAGAATTTCCTCCTAATATCTAATCTAAACTTCCCCTGACGCAACTTTAGTCCATTCCCCCTCGTCCTATCATTACTAATTTGAGAGAAGAGACCAACACCAGCCTCTCTACAACCTCCTTTTAGGTAGTTGCAGAGGGCGATAAGGTCTCCTCTCAGCCTCCTCTTCTCCAGACTAAACAAACCCAGTTCCCTCAGCTGCTCCTCATAGGGCATGCTTTCCAGCCCTTTCACCAGCTTTGGTGCCCTCCTCTGCACTCGCTCCAGCCCCTCGATGTCCCTCCTGTGCTGTGGTGACCAAAACTGGACACAGAACTCAAGGTGTGGTCTCACAAGTGCCGAGTATAGGGGTACGATCCCCTCCCTACTCCTACTGGTCACACCGTTTCTGATCCAGGCCAGGATGCCATTGGCCTTCCTGGCCACCTGGGCACACTGCTGGCTCATGTTCAGCCGGCTATTGACCAACACCCCCAGGTCCTTTTCCACCAGGCAGCTCTCCAGCCACTCCTCCCCAAGCCTGGAGCGTTGCTGGGGGTTGTTGTGACCGAAGTGCGTGACCTGGCACTTGGCTTTGTTAAACTCCATACAGTTGAGCTCAGCCCATCTCTCCAGCCTGTCCAGACCTCGCTGCAGAGCCTTCCTACCCTCAAGCAGATCGACATTTGTGCTTAATTTTGTGTCATCTGCAAATTTACTGAGGGTACATTCGATTCCCTCATCCAGGTCATTGATGAATATATTAAACAAGACGGGTCCCAAATCTGAGCCCTGAGGGACACCCTTGTGACTGGTCGCCAACTGGATTTGACTCCGTTCACCACCAGCCTCTGGGCTCGGCCATCCAGCCAGTTTCTAACCCAGCACGGTTGGACTCGATGATCTTAGAGGTCTCTTCCAACCAGACGATTCTATGATTCACCTTGTAGCTGCTGGAAGCTCTTCAAGTGTTGTATTGGACCTGTTAAATACTTAGGTGATCACAAAAAGGTTATTATTGTTCATTATCCAAGATCTTCTGCCAGCAGTAAACAAAGCTGATCTTGAGGAAAGCGTTTGACTTCCTTTTATCCTGATATTTAGCTTCTACCAGTTGCAGTTCTGGCACTGCTCTGTGGTGATCCAGTATTCTCTGTGCTTTTTTTGCCCTCACTGAACTGTGCTGCACATTTTTAATGGTTCAGAAATCGGTGCCTCTTTACCTTTTGAAAAGTTGCATCAGTTAAGTGCATTCCAGGCCAAGTGGTTCTGTCCTCTCTAATCTTCTCTGCTACTGGATCTTTAGAATTTTCTGGTACTTTTTGCAGATCTTAAGGTTTTTCTGGTACTTGACGCAGCTGGGTTTTGCTTTTGTCTGCTCGCTGGTAAATGCCAGTTACTCTGAGCCTGTCTCAGTCAGGTGCCTTCACTGCATGCACATCAGGTAGTGCTCTTGCACGGGGAAGTGATGCTCCCTTGAGCACAAGCAAAGCATGGATGGAGGTCTGCTAAAATAAAACACTTCCCCTTGTGCTGGAGAGTTCCTCTCTGGACTTCCATTTCCCGGGGCCTACTTAACTTTTTGTTCTCTAACAGTTGTTGTTGACATCCTTATAATCAAAATTCTGCTTACAGAATATGATTGAGAATTCCCAGGAGGCAGAAGTGAGAAATTGCCATTGTACAGGTCATTGTGCAAGAGATGTCCGAATTAACTCGGTCACTTCCCAAGAATCAATAAAATGAGCAGGTTGAAGTGTTGTAGATCACTTGAACTCTTCCCTTCAACATATAATTTCCACTGTTCACTGGTTCCTGGCAGCTGGTTCTGGCAGCAAGCACCTAAGAATGAAAACAAAGCTGTTTCTCTACTATCTTTGTCTCTTTCGGTGCTGGGCACCAAGCCCAGTGCATGTGCAGAGGACAAAAACAACAGTTCAAGAAGACGAATAATGCTAAAATTTGATTATTTAACATCATGTTTTCTCAAGTCAGAAAGACTCGGGGTATGTATTTCTTTTGGTTGATGAGGAATTTTTTTTTTGACTGAAAGCAATGCTGAGCTCAGCCACTGACGTGATACAATTTACCAGGCACAAGGAAAGCTGCTCTGTGCTTTTTTTTGCTTGCCATTAGCAATTTGCTGCACCCCCATTCAGGAAAATGTTGGAAACTGGCCACTCTTCAAACAATTCAAAGTGAACTTCTAAGCAAATGCTGAACTGCTTATCTTCTGAAGCAAACTAGTGCACTGCTTTTTACTGGAATATCAAACAGTGCAGATTTACTTGTCTTTTGTCAAAGTGCGTTTTCTCCCTCATTATACATACAATAGATAACTGCTTTGTTTGAGAGCTGCCTGTAAGCACATTGCTTCATTTTGTGAATGTGGGAGCAAACGGGAAGGCTGTGGGGAACTGGACTAGTTCTGAGGACGTGGTGCTTGGAGTCGTGATTCCAGGCTCTTTATGCTAATGGCTATAGCTGCTACTTCTGCTTTCCTAGTGTTCAGCTGACAGTGTTGGCCTGCTGCCAAGATGCTGTGGAGGCTTTTTAGTTGGTGTGATTAGAAACTGGTCCCTTTTTCCTCTGTGTGCTTTAGTGACAGTGCTCGTGGAAATCTGATCACAACATAATGCTATGTAAATGGAGCATGAAAAACTAGTGGAGCCAAGTGCTGTGTATAAAAGAACAGAGGACCATTCAGGAAAGGACCTGAGTAGTTGTTTAAGCCTGTGAATAATTATTTCCTTGACCTCAGTGTCCTGGTTTGAGTGTGAACAGAACTAATTCTGTTCAGTGATTTTATTTTACAGCTCAGTTCTTCTAACTAACTGCACTCTCTGAAGTTAGCAGCCTGTTCTCACAGACAGTGTCTGCTTCCAGCAGTGATAACACCTGATGCTTAGAGTTAGTACCAAGGATTGGTGTGCAGACCAAGGCCATTGCTGGATCTTGTGCACCACATTGGGGGGTGCAGAAAGTGAAAGGCCCACCAGCAAGGAGGAGCGGCCAGGACAGGTGACCCTAAACTGACCAACGAGGGATTCCAGCCCATATACGGCATATTTGGTATAAAGCTGAGGGATCAGGAGGGTCTCACTCCTCTCTTTGCCCTCTTGGCCTCTCTCCCTTATTCCCTTTCTCTTCCCCTCTGGGGAGGAGGGGGGTTAACAAAGAGCATCTGTTATAGGTCTAAGGGGCTGCGCTGGACTGTGACACTCAGTAAGTCATGATCAGGTGCTTAAAGCTGTGCAAATAAGTTTGTGCTTCCAATAATTGTAACTCCTTTGACTTTTGTAGTGTTCATGCATAAATTTAAGTACATCCTTTAAGTATCTTCCTGAATAAAGACTGTCGTTACATCATGGTGATTATCAGAACAGCTTGTTACAGAATCAGACAATACTTAGTGTTCGTGGAGACCTCTGGAGCTCTAATCCAATGCCCCCTTCTCAACTGGGGTCAGAATAAGGTGCACAGAACCATGTCCAGTACTAATATCTCCACAGTTTCCCTCCCAGTTTGACCAGACTCACAGTAAGTGTTTTCTTAACTATTTTTCATTCTTTTTCCACTTAAATTCTCTGGTTGTATATCCTAATGTCCCGATGCTATTTTTGTCCTTTTAGTCCTACTGGGCTTTGCTTAGGTGAATTTGTGTCGAAGCTGTTCAGTTCCTCAACGGGCTCTGTTTTCATGGAACTAACTGCCGTTTGGTCTGAGACACAACTGGGATCAGTGGTGTTCAGTGTCTTCTAACAGTCACTTCAGTTTCATCTCGGACTTTTCAGTGGTTTTAGCCTCAAGACTTAGCTTCATAAAAATCTCTGAAATACCTTGCACAGTATTTTCTCAAACTCAGCACTCCTGGAGCAGCTTCTAAGCTGTTGTCACTTAAAAGGTTCAACCGTTGGAGACCTCATTAACTGTTACTGTATGTACTTGCTCTGGAAAAGCCCTTCCAAAACTTGTTTAAAGTTCAGGAAGTTCTTACTGACGTTTGCTTCTTGCAAGATGTTACAGATGTTCTGAAGTGCGTTAGTGGCAGTGCCACTCAGCTGGCACTTGGGCTTGCTTTGGGGAAATTTGTAAAAGGTGCTTTTTGAGGTGGCAGTGGAGTTGGTTTTCCTTGAATTACATGGCTCAGCTGGTAGAATTTATGCTTGTACCCATGGTGATGATTTTTCTCGTACTGGCAGTGAGTGAGCACAGTGTCAAACGCATTCTGTTTCCCCAGTGTGTGTCCTATAGCTGCTGTGTTGGTTGAGGAGCACGTAGGCTCCTCCAAAAATGCGTGGTTATTGCTCTAGTTCTGTAATTGGTCAGAAATTAGGTAAGATCGTAGAATCATTCAGGTTGGAAAAAACCCTTGGGATCATCAAGTCCAATCATTGACCCTACTCTACAAAGTTCACCCCTAAACCATGTCCCTGAAAGCCACATCTAAACTACCCTTAAACACATCCAGGCATGGTGACTCAACCAGCTCCCTGGGCAGCCTGAGCAGATTCTTCTTAATTGCTACAAACCATGTCAGTATAGTCGAGTTATTGTTTAGCTTTCTACTTTTCATTCTTTCCATGAAAGAAACAACTAATAGTTGACAAGTCAATGTGTTCATTTATTTCATCTAAATTTGTTTTCCTTTTTTTTCTGCTAGTAAATTATTGTTTATTTGTGTTTAAAGCAATCAAGCTTGGAAAAAAATATGACTTCAAATGAGAAATAGGCCACTTCAGAGCAGAAACAGACCTTAAAGACCTATTGTACTTGGAAGAAAGAAAAACTCTTAAGGAACATTTCCAATCAAGTGGTGCTAGATATTCTAAAAATCATTAAGATTAGTTGAGCTTTTTTCTTAATTCCGAAGATATGGCAGCCAATAAGAATAGGATGTCTCATTGTGATAGACAGAATTAATTGGACATTGGACTGGAAGTTGATGGTTGCCTGAGGAGCAGTGATGATGGCCTGAATAGATTCATCGTGGAACGGCCAGCAACCTTGACAGCTGATAGTTCAAAATGGGTACTCTGCTTAAGCTGAGAAAAATTGTAAAGGAAATTGATTGTGGGGATGAAATTGTAATCCAAATGAAATCTTTGCTCAGTTCTGTCCAGCCATTGCTGCTGTCTGATGTCAGGGTGCTTTTACTCATTTGGACCTTTCCTGATACTGAAATGCTATTCTTACACCTGAAAAGCTTTTTACAAAACAAAACTTTATTTTTTAATTTTGGCACAGCTGGCTGTTGCCTGTAAGCATAAATAAATTTCTGTGGTATAGGGTGCAGGCTGAAGAGAGCAGCCACACAGCATGCTGGGCTAATTCAAAGCACTGGACAAAACCCACCCAGACAGCAAGCTCGTGTTCTTCTATTCCGTCATTCTGTTCTGAACTTGGACTTCTTCTATGACAAAAGGCATTTGGCTCCAATGATTTTCAGAATCCAGACTTTCAGAATTCACAGAATCGCAGACTGTTAGGGGTTGGAAGGGACCTTGAAAGATCATCTAGTCCAACCCCCTGACAGAGCAGGATCACCTAGATCACATCACACAGGAATACTTCCAGGCAGGTTTGGAATGTCTCCAGAGAAGGAGACTCCACAACCTCCCTGGGCAGCCTGTTCCAGGGCTCTGTCACCCTCACCATGAAAAAGTTTGTCCTCATGTTTATCCAGAACCTCCTGTGCTCCAGCTTGTACCCATTACCTCTTGCCCTATCACTGGATGTCACTGAGAAGAGCCTGGCTCCATCCTCCAGACACTTGCCCTTTACGTATTTATAAACATTAATAAAGTCGCCTATCAGTCTCCTCTTCTCCAGGCTAAAGAGACCCAGCTCTCTCAGCCTCTCCTCATAAGGGAGATGCTCCACTTCCCTAATAATCTTGGCGGCCCTGCACTGGACTCTCTCCAGTAGCTCTCTGTCCTTCTTGAACTGGGGTTCCCAGAACTGGACACAGTATTCCAGGTGGGCCTCACCAGCACAGAGTAGAGGGGGAGGAGAACCTCCCTCGAACTGCTCACCACAGTCTTCTTAATGCATCCCAGGATGCCATTGGCCTTCCTTGTCCATGAGGATGCATTGTTGGCTCATGGTCATTCTCTTGTTCACCATGACTCCCACATCTTTTTCCCCAGAGCTGGCCTCCAACAGATCAGCCCCCAACCTGTACTGGTTCTCCAAATACAGCACTTCACACTTGCCCGTATTGAACTTCATTAGATTCCTCCCTGCCCAGCTTTCCAGCCTGTCCAGGTCATGCTGGATGGCAGCACAGCCTTCTGGCGTCAGCCACTCCTCCCAATTCAGGCAGCATTTGACAAGCCCTCTGTAACGTGAATTTAACAGCAGGCAATAGCAGGCTTTCTCCTCTAAGCTTACCTTTGATTTCCTTGAGTTAGAATTTAATTCATGAATCTGGTTTTTTCACAAGTGTGAAAATGCTGTAGCTAGATCATCAATTCAGTGGGGCTTGTGCTCCTAGAGACTTGTGTGCCTTGAGAATAACATCTGCCAACCAAATCCTAAAGAATTGAAGTAAGCATGTTGTCATCTGTGAAGCATGAAATATCATGGGCAAAAAAAGAAGAAAACACCAACCATTCCACAGTGTGCCCTGGGCACAACCTCAGCTCCTGGTATCTGTTTTCCTGCACAAGAAGCAGGAGATCACACAGCTTGCCCTTGTAGCATCTTGCTTTTGCTGTCTGGAAACAGATATTCAAGAGCAGCAACACAGTTCAGAAACCTTGAGAAGGTGACATTCTTCTATTCCACTTCTACTACACTTTCTTCTATTACACTGTAGAGCATATTGTGAAATAGATTTATCTGAACTATGGTGACCCCTTCATACTGTTTGCCAGTTGACCCAGCATATCTGTACAAGGAAACAAACGTCAAGGAGATTTTACCACCTTTTTCTTCTGCCTTTTCATACAGACTTGTCCTGTAAAATACTGGACTGAAACCAGGCAGCAATGGCATTTTGACCTCAGGCATGTTGTCCAGCACCTGTAGCAGTTATGTATATCCTCCTCGTAATTGCTGTCTTTTATCTAAGCTAGAGAGATGCTCATAGGAGTTGTGAGATCTTAATAATCCTCTTGTGTGATCTTGGTAATGATCTTTAAAGACTTCAAGCAGAGGGAGATAAATAAGGGAGTACTCAAGCTGGATTCCACTTCATTACTGTACAGCTCTATTTCTTAAACCAAACCCTGTACTTCCATACCACCACTCCCAGTGGTAATCCAGGATGCAGAAAGGAGGACCAACACAAAGAGTGTTGACAATAGTTCAGAGAGATCTTTCCCCTCTCCTCAGCGCTGATGAGGCCACAGCTCAGTGGCCTCTTCAGTGTGCAGTGCTGGGTTCCCCAGTACAAAAGAAACACGGATTCACTGGAGAGAGCCCAGCGAAGGGGTAATCAGATGAAGAGCTTGGAGCATCTGACACAGAGGGAGAACCTGAGAGAGCTGGGGCTGTTCAGTCTGAAAAAGAGGGGGCTCAGGGGAATCTTACCCATGTGTATAAATTCCTGACAGAGTAAAGATGACTGGTGCAGACTTCTTAGTGGCAGGAGAAGAGGCAGAGGGCACAAATGAAATACAGGAAATTCCATTTAAACATAAGAAAAAGTGATTGTTTTGTTTTTCTCTGTCAGGGTGGTCAAATACTAGAACAGACCCCAAACTTCTGTTTCTTGAAGCTCTGGTGGGCTCCATGTACCAGAAGTTGTTCTTGCACTGTGAAGAGGGTATCTGGAATGCTGTGCTCACTAAGGTTAGAAATGTAGCCTGCACAGCAGCGAGCCAGCCAAGGCAGCGTTGTTGCTGCTGTGTGTGACTGTGTTCCTGAAGTGCTGGTGCAGGCAGCAGATCTGCACTAGCTATTGGTGCTCTTCACTTGTACAGGTGAGCCCAGCAGGGTCCTGCTGGCACTTGCCAACAACCACGTCTTGACTCCTCTCCCTTCCACCAGCTGGATGTACAGAGCACCTGAAGTGACAGGGGAGGTTTGATCTCTGTTCAGGTCTGCTGCAGAACAAAAAAATAGAAGGTCTCTTTAAGAGAAAAGGAGTAACTGTCCATCTAATTTGTAGGTCTGAGAAAAGTCTTGTGTTTCAGAAGAAACGTGTCTCCCAATTTAATTTTTATAATCATGTTTTATGATATCATCTTATTTTTCAGGAACTAAACCTTGGGAGAACTTCTGTTTGATTTATTTCAACAAAATATAAAAGTCGGTAACCACCAGGCCAGTATTGTCTCTTCAATGCCTATAGCGATGCTAGGGCCACTGTGGTATGTTAAAGGGATTCACCATTGCTGCTGCTACTACATCTTCCTGCTACTTCACTGACCCTTAGTGCAAGGAGAAGTTTACTCATGGTGCCTGCAGACCCTAGTATGCTCTCCCACAAAGAGAGATGCTGGTGGGAGCTCACAGGATGCACCAGCAGCCGTGGACACTGTGAATGCCATGACTTCCATCACCAGGAGCTGAGGCAGGTGAAAAGAGCTCAGCAACTCTGGCAAAAGTTTGATCCTGGTGAGTGGAGTGTTCACCTGAATGGTGTCCCCCTGGGAAAGGCGGTGCTTGGACCTGGCATTCCTCCCATCTTCACGACCGTGCAATCCTGGGTAAGTCAGCAGAGGGCAGCCCTTTAACGGCAAGGATTTTGTAGCCCTCAGTTAAGCATCAGTTTTCTGCTGCAGAGCTGGACCATGTTGACTTCATGGGTGTAGAGAAGCCAACAAGAAGTAGCTGCTTATGAATAGTGCCCATCGACTCTTCCAGCAGTAAGTGACACGAGGTAGGACAGATGGCAGATAGGGAGTAACAGCAGTAGCTATGGAGTCTACAAATGGCTGCTCTTGCGTGGTGTTTATAACTGTCCTGGTGCCCCAACTGGACTTCTGCTGAATGAACCGGAAGTTCTGGCTGGCTGCATATATGGCTGAAATCATAGAATAGTTTGAGTTAGAAGGGACCTTTAAAGCTCATCTAGTCTAACCCCCCTGCAGTGAGCAGGGACATGTTCAGCTAGATCAGGTTACCCTGTCCAGCCTGACCTTGAATGTTCCTAGCGATGGGGCAACAACCACCTCTGTGGGCAACCTGTGCCAGTGTTTCACCACCCTCACTGAAAAAAACTTCTATCTAGTCCAAATCTACCCTCTTTTAGTTTAAAACCATTACCTCTTGTCCTGTCCCAGCAGACCCTGTTAAAAGACTGTCCCCGTCTTTTTTTTCTAGGCCCCTTATAAACACTGGAAGGCTGCTATAAGGTCTCCACAGAGCTTTATCCGGTCTGAACAACCCCAACTCTCCCAGCCTTCCTCCACAGGAGAGGTGTTCCAGCCCTCTGATCATTTTTGTGGCCCTCCTCTGAACTTGCTCCAACAGGTCTATGTCCTTCTTGTGCTGAGGACTCCAGAGCTGGACACAGTACTGCAGGTGTGGTCTCACCAGAGTGGAGTAGAGGGGCAGAATCACCTTCCTTAACCTGCTAGCCATGCTTCTTTTGATGCAGTCCAGCATACAGTTGGCCGCCTGTGCTGCGAGTGTGCATTGCTAGGTCATTTCCAGCTTTTCATCCACCAGTACCCTCAAGTACTTCTCTGCAGGGCTGCTCTCAATCACACCATTCCCCAGCCTGTATTGATAGTGGGGATTGCCCCCACCCAGGTGCAGCACCTTGCACTTGGTTTTGTTGAAGGTCATGAGGTTCATAAGAGCCCACTTCACAAGCTTGTCCAAGTCCTTCTGGATGGCATCCCACCCCTCGCTGTGTCAGCCACCCAACTCAACTTGGTGTCATCTGCAAACTCACTGAGAGTGCACTTGGTCCCACTGTCTATGTTATTGATGAAGATATTAAAGAGAATCAGACCCAGCATAGACCCCTGAGGAACACCACCAGTCTCCATCTGGACATCAAGCCCACTACCTTCTGGATGTGACCATACAACCAATTCCTTGTCCACTGATCAAATTCATATCTTTCCAATTTGGAGAAGGATGTTGTGGGGGACCAAGACAAAGACTTTACAGAAGTCCAGACAGATCACATCACATTCTTCCCTTCTCCACTAATGTAGTCACTCCATCATGGAAGGCTGCTAGGTTGGTCAGGCAGGACTTGCCCTTAGTAAAGCTAAGTACATGACTATTCTTCAGAGGCAGCTGTTTGCACTCCTATCTATTTCTTGATGTAGAGGGCAATGCCTCCACCCCTCCTTCCACTCCTGTCCCTTCTGAACAGCCTGTAGCCATCAATAGCCACAATCCAGTTAATGATTTGTCCCACCAAGTTTCAGTAATGGCAACCAGGTCTTAGCTTTCTAGGAGCATGGTGGCTTCCAGCTCCTCCTCTTTGTTGCCTGTGCTGCATGCATTGGTGTAGAGGCACTTCAGCTGGACTGTTGACTGTGTCACCTTCTTAGAAGAACCCCTTTAATACTTGTGAGGTATTTCCCTGCTGTTTCCCTGTTGGCTTCTATCACCTCAGGAGCCCCTGGCTCACTCCCTATCACTTCAAGTGTGCTGCAGTGTCCCCAGAACATCTTAGCAACTAATCCCTTTAACCATGGTGTGTCATCCCACAGCTTGTCACAGGCAAGCCCAGTATTATTCCCCAAGTGCTTCAAGCCTAGTTTAAAGCTCTGTCAAAAAGTCCCACCATCTCCTTAGCAAAGAGCCTCTTTCCCCCTTGAGAAAAGTGAATCTCCTCTGACATATACAAGCCTGGTGCTGTGTAGGCCATCCTGGTATAGAAAAGCCCAAAACTGTGGCAGTGATACCAGCCACAGAGCCATGTAATTATAGACTGAGTCCATCTGTTCCTTCCAGTGTCACTGCCCACAAATGGGGGGAGAGAGGAAAAATCAACCTGTGCCCCAGATTCCTCACTAACCATCCCTAGGCCCTGAAATCTCTTATGATCGCTCTTGGACTGTGGGGTTTGGCTTCATCTCCACCCATATGGAAGATCAGTAACAGGTAATAGTCTAAGGGCTGTACCAAGCTAGGTAGTTTCCTAGTGATGTCCTTAACCCAGGCCCCAGGGAGGCAGCAGAATTCCCTACAGGGTGTGTCTGTCCATCATACTGGACCCTCTGTTCCCCTCAGAGGAGTCACCTATAACTACAAACCAGTTTTTCTTTTTTATGGATGTGGTCATGATATAGAGGTTAGGCCTTTCTGACCTTGACAACACCTCTAGTCTAGATGGACCATCATCCACATCCTCCATTGACTGGCCTTCCACTGATTGTTCTGCATGTACTATGTGATGGTACTCAGGATTATCTGCTCCATCAGATTTCCCAGCACCAAAGTCAAACTGACAGGCCTGTAATTTCCATCTCCTTCCGGTCCTTCTTGTAGATTGGTGTCACATTTGCTAACTTCCAGTCTGCTGGGACCTCACCAGTTAGTCACAACTGCTGAAAAATGATGGAAAGTGGCGTGGTGAGCACCTCCACCCGCTCTCTCAGAACTGTTAGGTGGATTCCATCCAGTCCCATAGACTTGTGTACATCTAAGTGGTGCAGCAAGTCATGGGCATTTTATTGCGGGGACATCATTCTGCTCCTGGTCTCTGTCTTCTAGCTCGGGTGACTGAATTCCCAGATTACAACTGGTCCTATTACTAAAGACTGAGACAAAGAAGGCATTAAGTACCTCAGCCTTTTCCTTATCCCTAATCACCATGTTTCCTCCTGCATCTAATAGAGGATGGACGCTCTCCCTGGACCTTCTTTTACTGCTAATATAGAAATATTTCATTATGTCTTTTACAGACAAAGACAGATTAATTTCTAGCTGGACTTTGGACTTTCCAATTTTTGCCCTGCATAGCCTCACAACATCTTATTAGTCATCACGTGTGACCTGTCCCTTCTTCCAAAGGCCACAAACTCTTCTCATTCTGAAGTTCCAGCCAAACCTCCCTGTTCAGCCTGACCAGTCTTCTTCGTTGCTGGCTTGTCTTACAGCTCTTGGGGACAGCTGCTCCTGAGCCTTTAAGGCTTCCCTCTTGAAGACCACCCAGCCTTCCTGGACTCTTATGCCCTTCAGGACTGCCTCCCAAAGGACTCTGTCAAGCAGTCTCCTAAACAAGTCAATGTCTGCTCTTTGAAAGTCCAAGGTGGCAGTTCTGCTGCCCCCTGCTCCTTACTTCTCTAAGAATGGAGAACTCAGTCATTTTGTGATCACTGTGCCCTAGATGGCCTCCAACAATCACATCCTCCACCAGTCCTTCTCAGTTCACAAAGTTCAGGTCCAGTAGGACACCTTCACTGGTAGGTTCACTCACCAGCTGCCTAAGGAAGTTACCTTCAACACACTCTGGGAACCTCCGAGACTGTTCCCTCTTTGCTCTGTTGTATTTCCACAAGATATCTGGGCAGTTGAAGTCACCCACAAGTACAAGGACAAGTGACCACAGGACTTCTCCTAGCTGCTTATAAAATATTTCATTTGCCTCTCTGTCCTGATTGGGTGGTCTATAACAGACTGCTATGATATTAGCCTTGTTGGCCTCCCCGCTGAGTCTGAGCCATAGACACCCAACCATATCTTCACTATAATTAAGTTCTAAGCATTCCTAATGGTCTCTAATATACATGGCCACACCACCATCTCTCCTTCCTTGTATATCCCTTCTGAAGAGCTTGTAGCCAGTGACTGTGACACTCCAGTCATGTGAGACATCCCATCATGTTTCTGTGATAGCTACTATATCATACTTTTCCTGATGCACCTCTAGCTCCTCCTGTTTGTTGCCCGCACTATGTGTATTAGTGTAGGTGCACCTTCAGTTGGTGGAAGTCCTAATTCTTTCCTGTCCATTCTCAGGTGTTTCCATGGCTCCTAAGCCATCAAAACCCCTTGCGTCTTTTCTGCCCCATGTTTCTCCAGCCCCTAGCTTCACTGAGGCAGTAGAATGAGGGTCCTTGCTAGCACACCACCCTACAAACACTGGCGTGCTTCCCCCAGACTTACCTCTAGACGGCCCAGTTATATTCCCTCCCTTTCAATCTAGCTTAAAGCCCTTTCAGTGAGCCCTGCTAGTTCTTGCCCCAGGATCCTTTTACACCTGTGAGACGGGTGGATCCCAGCAGGCCTGGTGTTGTGTATACTAACCCACGATCAAGGAACCCAAAGCCTTGCCAATAACACCAGTTATCTTGGCTTGCCTGTCTATGCTGTTTTCTCTGGGAACATTAAGATTTCCAAGATGAAAAGTTTGTCTGTAATGTGGCACAGTCCCTCCCTGCCTTTTAAATCTCCTCCTTGGCTGCTGGCTGAAGTAACCTGGACAGCTCTTCGCCCACACCTTGATATTCTGGGCTTTCACCGTCAACACACATAACACAAAACATTGAAATTTCCACTGTTTTTCTCGTGTCATGTCATTAATTCCTTGCTGCAAGGATAGTTCAGTTTTTTTAAAGCTGATAGTCAAAATCAAAAGCTGCCTCAGCTGGGATAATTGGATTGGTCGAGAGTTCCTTTTTGCCTGTGAACTCCATGTTCTTTCAGCAGATCCACTTCTTTTACTTTCTCTTTTTTTTTTAATTAGTTGGTATTTATGTTTTATTGAAGTTTCTTTTTGGGTCATGTGGGTCATAAAGACTGGCCAGTAGCAGAACACATTTCTGGTGAATTTGACTCTTTCCTCAGAAAGAGGAATTCCCTGTCGGAACTTGGTGAGTAGAACATGCCAGACAAAGGAAGCAGGAAGAGCTGTCTGTCCTAAAGACAATCTCAGTCTGCAGCAGACTCCTTCTTCCTTCAGAGAATCTGGTGTTCATTGCTGGTCCTGGGCTTCCAATAACTGCACGTGTCTGGGAAAAGGGTAGTCAATCACTGGCTGTAGCCAGTCAGCTGGAGAATCTTGTGCTCAAGGCTCTTGATTGAATCTGCTGAAGGCAAAATTGAAGCTGCAATTGTGTACATAAGAAGACCATGTATGTGATTTTGGTGATGTTTACATTTTGGAAAGGCCTGGGATCAAAATGACATGGAAGACCTCAAGGCCCTAGTCTCAACAAAGAGGTGAAAAAGCACAGCAGAGTCTGTGAGTTCCCCATGGCAGGCTGAGTTTGAGAAAATTTATTTATCTGAGGCAGTTCAATTCCTCAGTGCCTCCAGAATGCCCCTGCATGTTCTTAGATGCCTTTCTTATGCTGATAAACCACTATTGGCCTTTCTTCCCCATGAGAAAGGAGATGAAAACCACCATTGTTGCAAACTTGGGCTTATCTTGTCCCAGTGCTGCTGCAGCTGCTGTTGTATTGCCTTAGTACTCCTTGTGCTCCAGACTCTTACTCTGTTTGGTCTTCCTGATTCTGCGTGTTGCTTTCATGTGATGTATCCTTCCCATTGCTTCTATTCAACTTTTGTTTTCATGCTTAGCTCCAGAAAACAACCTCACTGTTCATGAGTCTTCCATGGCTGCCTAACTTAGTTGAGTGGGATGCTGATGAGCAGCTGATCGGATGCAGCCCCTTGCTGGCAGCAAACCAAGCTCATAACTTTAGTAGGAATTTTTTGCTTCTGACTGGATAAACAAGGGGTGGGTGTTCTAGGGGTTATTTTATTTCTTGACAAGTGACCCTTCACACATTTTCTCCTCAGCCCTTTGGCAAATGTTCCAGTTCTTGGAGCTGTTCCCGATGTAGCAAACTGAAGGCAGAAATGGCAGTGTCGTAAGTGTTGGCCTCTGATCATTGGTGTTGTGCTGCCTTGTGCTCACCTGCGGTGCCCAGCCTGCTCTGAGGAACTGCAGGGGCCAGGAGCTCTCCCCAGCAGACAAGATGATGGGGCTACCTCATTTTGTGACAAGCATCATTGTGTTAGGTGTCTTCTTGTGGTCAGCTGAATGAGACCTAATGGTTTTATTTACCATTATAGCCATGGCCCAGTCCATCACAGCACAGTCACTGGAGCTGTATGGTGTGACAACTTGAAGTGGTTGGCAACATTTCTGCAAGAATGTGCATGGGTGTGGGGATAAGGAAGTGAACGTCAGTGTGCTGCAGCTGGAATCATGCGTCACAACAATTTTTTGCTTCTTAATTTAGAAAGACTTGTAAAAGCTTTGTGTTTGTGAAAAAGCTAATTCTTTGGCTCATGAACTCTTTTTTTCCCCCCTGTAATAGTAACTGATCCCTCATCTAATAGTAACTGATAATTAACAAACTTTTAGATGTGTTTTGCCTCTGGTGAAAAAATCAAAGCAATGTTTGATATGAAATGGTATCTGCTGCCCCTTCAGTGAACTGCTAAAAAGCAGAACAATAACAGGCTTGCATGCTTTAGAAGTCACAACGTTTTGAATGGTTTGGATCATAATAGCTGTATTCATTATCCCCTACAAATTTTCTCCCATAGTTGAAACAATTACTCTATATGTTGTGTGACTTATGGCATGCCTGTAATTCCAATGGTGTCTTTGCAGATAGTATTTAATCAGCCATATGGCACAATACGTGTAAATTCCTTAAGGGTATGACTACATGGCAACTCTATCCAATTCAGTAACTTGCTGTGATGAAAGAGCACACAATAAAAGAAGTAAAAAGATTTAAAAGCAAGGTTTTAATGTACAAAACATAAAGGATCAATGGCTCGCTCTACCTCTATTATGATTTCAAAATCACCATCCTTAAAAGCAGCGCACAATGACAAAGCAGCAAGGACTAGGAATTAACTTCAGTCCTAAGGAACCTTCATTCCACATCTTTAACTCTTGCTTTTGCACCCAGGCAAGCAAATGGGATCATGGACCCCACAATCAACGTGCTTTCCTACAGCAAACCCTGTATGTTGGAGAACCTCAGCAATAAGATCTTGTCCTGGATCCAGCTTAGCCTTACAGGAACACAGCTCCTATATCAGGGATACACCTTGCACAGAGCTGCTTGGAGACCACCAGTCCAAATGGATCGGTGCTGCATTTGGAACCGAGCCACCTGGGGGGTGTGTTGTTATAAATGCCCAGCAACTTCTAGAGGCTGGCTGCCTTTGGTATCTGCAGCTCCACCAAGGGAGCATCCCTGCAGCTGTGGTGGGGCCGGGGAGCCGCTCCCGGAGCAGGCACGGTCGGGCAGTGCCAGGCTGCGGCACCGCAGCAGCCTGCAGGTTGCTCCCCGCCGAGCCCCAGCCCGGGCTTTGTGTGCCGGAGCACGGCGGGTGCCCGGCGAAGGCAGGAGAGGCGGGAAGAGGGAGCGCGGCACCTGCCGCGGGGGACAAAGCGGGGCCGGGGCCGGGGCCGGGCGGGGCGGGCCGAGCAGGGCCCCTCCCCGTCCCCGCCCGCCGCCCAGCGGCTCTGCCCGCCCCGGGCCCGGGCCTGGCCCCGCCGTGCCTCCCGCCCTCCCTCCGGCAGGGAGGCAGCAGCCCGCGGCTCCGCTCGGCTCGGCGCGGCGCGGACCATGTCGCCATGTCGGAAGTGAGGAAGTTCACGAAGCGGCTCAGCAAGCCGGGCACGGCTGCCGAGCTCCGGCAGAGCGTCTCGGAGGCGGTGCGCAGCTCCTTCGTGCTGGTGAGAGCGGTAGGGCTCGGGGCGGCTCGGCTCGGCTCGGCTCGGCTCGGGGAGCGCCGCGACCGGGAGCCCCGCCCGGCCCAGCCCGGCCCGGCGGTACCTTGGGCAGCTCCCGGACGGGGCCGCGCCCATCCCCCGGGAGCGGCCGGCCGGCCCTTGGCGGGCAGCGGGGAGGCGCCCGGCAGCGGCTGGGGAAGGGGCAGAGTTGTGCAGGGGATGCGCAGAGCGGGCCAAGAGGAAAAGGAAGGGGCTGGGCAGGGGATGGAGAAGGGGCAGAGCTAGGTCGGGGCTGGGCAGAGCAGAGGATGCGCAGGGCACGGCTGGGCAGGGGTTGGGAAGCGCTGGGCAAGGGCTGGGCAGGGCGCGGCAGAGCAAGGGAGAGGGTGGGGAAGGGCAGGGGCAGAATTTCCTCCTTGGGTTCCCCTCCGTGTGCGTTGTGTCTAGCCATTCCGCCTCCCACCCCACTTGCCACCTGCCGTCACCGTGCCGGTCTGAGCGCAGTTCAGAGATGTGAGGATCGCAGGGAACCGGCACTCCTGCCGCCTGGGGTTAGTGAGTGCTTGTGTGGTGGGAGCAGGAATGAATGAGGAGCTGCCTGTGCCGGGCACTGAGCAAACAGGTAACGGAGCTCACCCTGCACTGTACACTGATCAGGACTGAAGGGCATGGCCTGGCAAGATGAGAGAGAGGCAAGGGCATTGGCATAAGCCAGCACTTTGAGGTATTGCAGGAATCACGCTCAAATGTCTGGAGCAAAAGTCATGTGCTTTATCAGATGGATTTCATCCCGGCATGTGGAATGCTGCAGCAGGTTGTCTTTGTTGTGCTTACAGCTGTGCAAACGTTAGCTGCTGGACCCTGAGTCGATGCTGAGGTCAGTTCAGAGCTTCTCTGGGCTTTGTTGGATGTATTTCACTGGTACTCATTGAATTACTCTAGCATGTAATCAACTTTGACCTTGACTTTGATGGAAGGTTAGTCAATGGGATATGCAGAAAGTGCAGTGCAAGTTCAGTGAATAATTCCTATCAGTTCTCTACTGTCAGATTAAATGGTGTGTGCTGTTAAATAAATGGAGAGTTTTAAGCAGGTTTTTGTTTGTTCGTTTTTAAAAGAGAGGGGTTTTTGTAAATTTACTGACTTCTAAAGCTGAAAAAAGCGATGGTGATAATCTGGTATGATTTCCTAGTGCCATGGCTATTGCTTCCTATGTGCAGCTGTTCAAGGACCCTTACAGGCTCCCATGTGATTTACTTTCCTTCTTTCATCAACAGTGCACAGGGACAAATGCTTTGTACAAGCTGATGGAATCTCATTAAAAATGAAATCGATTGTATAGGATCTGAAGAGCTTTGGTATCCTACAGGCAAATAGGGACTCGATGCCTGTGTGAGGTGCCTTCCATCAGGAAGGGAAGGGATGGGTGGAACTGCAGATCAAAATAAATAAAACCTTGACAGCAGCCAGTCTTTTTCTGATCCCCTCTACGGTTTCATTTCCTACACTGTCCCTGCCAACTTCTCACTCCTTCTGATGGGCAAATCCTCCAGAGCTGCTGTGCTGCTTAGTGTGCTCACAACCAGGAGCTGGAGGAGGATGAGGGCAGATGTCTCTGATTCCTAGGTCTTGGCAGAGACTCCTGGTTTTGACAGTTCAGCAGCAAGGGATAAATCCCAGCACTTCTGCATCACTGGGAAAAACCATAAGGCACTGCAGCGTTCAGGGAGCAGGGAAGGAGATGGCATAAGCTTGTCTCAGATGGCACTTTCACCAACCTCAGTGATTAAGGATGATGTGCATGCTGCCCAGATTGCTCCAAGAAAAAGGCAGCTCCTCTCTATCCATCAGGTCATCATCCTTTGTGAGGAAGGAATGTCCGTGCTCTGGTGTGCTGGCTGTTGGGAGAGGCAGAGAGAGCATCCTGGGAAATGATGGTGGGGAGGGGGAGACTGAAAAGCCATAGTTTCTGATCCTGCTCCCAAGGCAAGACTCAGTCTTGGCACTGATGAGCAGAGCTTCTGCAGACTGTGACATGGGTGTATCCCCTACCTGTGTGCCCCATCCTTGCCATGAACAGCATTGGGGAGACAGAAGGCTCCAGTGTCAGGTGTGTGTCAGCAGGCTGCTGTCTCAGCTCTGCTACACCCCAGGCAGTGCCAAACTCACTGGTGCTCCTGGGAGGCAGGGGGTGGTCAATGGGCGCATGGGGAGCAGAGGCTGGTGCTTGGTAAGGGGATGGAGCAGGCTGGCAGCATGCAGTGTGATGTGTCCTGGGCTGTCAGGAACTGGGGCTTTCTGTCAGTCTGAAGCAGGCTGGAGGTGCGCTAGGAACCTTGCTTGGCAGATCCTATCCCTTTCCCGCAGCCTGGACACAGCAAATGATAAGTCAGTAAGAACATGTGAATATTTTAATACCCCAGGACCCTGGGGACACCCTGCCTGTCCCTCAGTGATCCTGTCAGGTACCTTGGTTGTCTGTTTGCCTTGGGGCAATCATAGCTGAAACCATGGCTATCTGTGGTGGTGAGCATGGGTGAGATGAAGGACTCAGAACTAGTTCTACATGTACCAGAGCACACAAGGGTGGGCACTGTAAGGCTCTTCCAATTCATAGTCTGGGCTCAGTGTTTTGGGCATTCAAGGCATGCCCTCGAGAGAGGGAACCGTCTGGAGTAAGAAGCCATTTGTAGTCAGTGAATGAAATACTATTAAATGAAAGCATCTCAGTGAAGAAAGCTTTTAATGTCATGAAGTGGTCAGCTTGTATGGACCCATAATTTGTGCATTAAAGGAAATGCATCTTGCTCCTGCAGGGCCAGGCTAAGCAAGCATCATGTCTGGTACGATGCAGCTCTGAAACTGCTGTCCTGCAGGCACAGCAAAGCTCATGTTCTGTTATTTCTGTTCCTGGTTGTCCATTTAAGCTTGTCTAGTGCCAGGAGAACATTTATGCTTCTCTTTGGTGCTCAAAGTTGGAGTGAAGTCAGTAGGAATTTGGTCAGTGACTTCTGGCAGGGCTTTGCTCCTTTGTGCTTGCGAAGGTGGAGTATTGGATACAGTGGTGGTTGGACACCAGCAGCAAAGGGAGGTTGTTCCTTTCCCAGGTGTCCTGGGGTACCCATCTCCCACCCATTGCCCTTTGGACCAGCTGCTAGGATGCAGTCAGTGCTGTTCCTGTCATGGTATAAGCAGAGCTGTAATCTGGAGCTGTAGCAGTGAAAGTAAGCGCAGGCTGTGGTGGGGAGCTCAGAGGCACTTCGGGCCCTGGGGATGGGGAAGGATGAAGTGCAGCTTTCACTTGGGGCTCTTTTGTTTCCTCTAACTTCACTGGTGTTCCCAGTATCCTGGCTGTCATTCTGGCCTTGCATCACGTTCTCAGACGGGCTGTGTCAGGGAGGTCATGGCAAGGAAAAAGAGTTCAGCGGGAATCCCTTGAAAACACGAACAGCCCTGCGGAGTGGAGTTGGGAGCACTGGGGGGCTGCAGGCAGCCAGGACAGGTGGGAACCCTGATACTCTCTGCACTTTGCTTTGCAAAGCTGTAGGGCAGATTGTATCAATTTCAGCTTTGAATGGTCTCTGGTGTGTGCTACTGATTCTAACTCATGCATGGAGTTTTGTCAGCATAGCTGACAATCAAGGTCACTTTTTAAAAATAAATAGGCAAATTTAGCAAAAGCATTAAGTTGTCAGGTGGGATAAATGACATGATAAACGATGAAGGGAAACTTTTAAGATTAGGTTAAAGAGAGTAATAGTCAAAGCCTGAGTGCAATAAATTAAACCACTGTTAACCAAGAGATTACCTGCAGCTTAGACCTTGAGGTACCACCAGTAAAATGCTGTGTTAAAAGTGCAACTTGAGAGCCAAAGTGCTGATGGTACCTGGGAGAGACATCTAGGCTAGACCTCCAGGAGAGCATCCAGGGACCTTTGGCAGTGGATAGACACATAGGTGATTTTGGCTCAGACCCCCAGTGCAATCTCCCTCCTCCCATCCTTTCCACACTCAGGATGTTGAAGAGTATTAATGGCAAAGTCGTGCAGTGAGGCAGGGGAAACCTGCACTGAGGCGCTGGCCAACACAGGGGCCGGGCAGCCACACACAGGATGGAGCTCAGGCCTTGCCAGTGGGATGCACATGAGGTCCCCTGCCTGCGTCCCCTACTCTGATGGAGGTGCCTGTGCATTGCTCCTTTGTCCCATCTCTGGTTTCCTCTGCAAGTGTTGTGGGGCACTGTAGAGTTGAGCTGTTTAAGAGCACACTTGCCTGTAAATAAGGTCTGTAATCTCAGGCCTTGTGGCACTGCCAGGAAAATAGCAAAGGCTCTACCTTCTGCCTCAGGGCCTGAATCAGTTGCATGTGGTCACTTGTTTCTGTGTGTGGATGGAAGGCCGAGGCTGAGCCAGAGCCTCCCTGTGCCTCCTCTCTCCTTTGGAAGCAATGTGCTTGGCAGTGGCTGGGCCCCTGCAAAGAGAGGGCTGTGGCTCAAGCCGGTTTCCAAAGGTGTCATTCTCTGTGTCATGACAGAGAAATAAAATGTGTGGGAGACATGAGATCAGAGGAGCAGCACTTGACAAAAGCCAGGCAATCCATTTTCCCACAGTGCTGCCAAAACTAGTCATCTTCCACAATTACTCTGATTTTCTCTAGATCATTTCTATACAGGTTAACTGAAGATACATGTACTGCTTTGCCATAGAGATTTACAGAGGATGCGGACTCAGAGCATCTTATCAGAGAGGGAGCAATTGCAAGGGTTTTGCCCACACTGCGTGTTGGCCAGCCCAGTAGTTCATCCCCGGGCACACCATGGCACAGCTTTGTGGCACCCAGGCACACTCACAGCTCTCAGCCACACATCTGCCCAGCACATGAACTCCCAGCAATTATATTCTGGTAAAGCCTCTGCTTGCAGAAAACTGCATCGATTCTTGCCATACAGAAGTGTTCAAACCGAGTGTCTGCTCTCCTGCGTTACGTGATGCTCTGGGATGTGCTCCCCAAAACCTCCCTGGGAGACCATAGGCAGTGTGCCAGAAGATGGGTTCTGTTTGATCGTGGCTGGGCTGGGCGTGTATGGGTGGCTCAGTTTCAGGCAGATGCAAAAGGAGATAAAATGCTCCTTAACAGTGATATTAAGAAGATTTTCCCAGAATCACACAGAATTGTCATGGTTGAAAAAGACATCTAAGATCACCATGTCCAACCACTCTGACTGGAGGCAAAAAGGCATTTTGTCCTTTCTGTGCTTTTTTTTCATCTTAAACCATATTATGAGTGTCTGAATTTATACTCATGCGGAGAAAATCAGCTTTCTGCATGGAATCCTCTTTTAATGAGCTAAATTCACTTTGAGCAATGTGAAGACTGTTTATATGCAGCATTTGTAGCGATCTTGGTGCCTAAGAGGGACACCGAATATATGCATGTTTCCCCTCGGGTGTAGTCAGTGCACTGCGTTTGCATAATTTACATAGAAAAAGAGATGTGTATAGGCACAGGAGGAAATTCTGCCTCTCGGAAGTGGGTGGGAGTTTTGCTGTCAGTTTAGCCAGGGCAGGTTTTGCCCTCTGTGACGGGGTGCGTCCGGAGTCGGCCACCGCAGCTCGCTTGAGTGACTTCTTTGGAAGTGCTTACTTGTGGAGAGATTATTGCTCACAGGGGCTTATTCAAGAGAACACTTAAACACATTCTTAAAATTAATCACATGCTTTCCTGAATTGAGGCTCATGTGCTGTAAGGGGCTGATTTTAGTTCATTGCTGGCTGAGTGCCGTGGCATGGTCTTGGGCAGCGCATGCCATGGAAATGGCCTGGTTTGCTGCTGCCTGAGCACAGACTGGTCGTGTGGGGGATGAAGGACACTGTCTTATGGAGAGAAGCAAAGCCCCAAGTGCACTGTGCAGCTATATGGGGCCACTTGGCAAATCTCCAGCATGTCTCCTGCCAATACCCAGTCTAGAAGAGATGAAGCAGTACCTTGCTTCCCCACACATGCCTGTGTGCCGAGGAATGGGTACTATAGGATGAGCTGTAATCAATGCATGCATTTCTTGAGGTCTTTGGAGGCTACAACAAGCTCTTGATGGGCACTAAATCCCAAGGCATCATTTAAATATTTGTGTCCTCCTGCCTGTTATAGGAAAGCTCTAGGAGGAGACCAAAGCATCTAACCTTTACACTTACTGGGCATGGCTGAGTGTGGTTTGTTCTGTGCCAGGAACAGCATAATGAAAATGCAGGTGTCCCTGCATTGACAGCATCTGCCCTGCCCTGCCACCCTCAATGCAGTGAAAGGCCTGGAACAGATGGTTGTTAGGGGTGCCTGCAGCTAACGCCAGCAATGCGGTTGGGGATTTGGTGCACTCAAAGTCTAATGAGGGGATGGCTCTCAGGCTTTGTTTCAGCCTCTTCTGGTATCTGGAGATATTTGCAGAGACAGCCCCCAGGACCAGGAATGCTTAACCTGGACTACCTGCCGTAGTGCACATTGTAGCATCCTTTTAAATGTGCAGCTCGGTGGCTTTTACAGCATTTCACTCAGCCCCTTCCATGCTGGTTTATTATCTCTAATGATGCAAAATTACACAAAGCTTTTGGCGTTTCTGTGGCCTGAGAATGCAAGTCACAGTCATGCACAGCAGCTGAACAGCAGCCAGGCTCGTGTGTGCTTTAGATTCCCTCGTTAATTGGCCTCCTCACTCCAGTTCTGTCCAAGGAAGAAAAAAGTAGTTTCATATGCCTTTGTGGGCATTGCTGTCATCTCAGAATTGCTGGAATATGTTTCCCTGCCATTGTCTCCCTCCATCTCTTTCATTCCCTTCAAAAGTACAAAGCAAAGCTCTCCCTTGCTGGCTTCTCTTTCCTGCAGCAGAGCCCTGATTTAGCTTTACAGCTTTTCCCTGCCTCCCACTGTTTCTCTAATGGGGTCAGGTCTGCTTGTTCCTGACCCCTTTCTCACCCCTCTCTCATTTCTTGCTGAAATGCAATTTTTTCACTCCCCTATTAATATCTTCTGCCATGGAGCTGTCCCTGGGGAGTGGCTGTGGCTGGCAGGAGACCCTGCCTGTTTTGGTCCTCCCTGCTCCATCGTCCCGCCTG
>JANVCC010000049.1:9194716-9221228 GCA_025345505.1 Todiramphus chloris collaris | reverse complement strand
AGCCCAAACAGACCATCCTGCAAGGGTGTCATTGCCAGAGAAATGTGCTCTCCTGGCATCACACTGCTGCTGGAGGGATTTCACAAACGTTGTCTGTGGCATGGCCAGGCAGGAACAGCCTTCTGGTCAAGATTCAAATTTGATGCATCCGAATTTGCTTCCCCTTTTATTATGACCATTCATATACAGAGTCATGTGTTCGCTTTTGTTGCAAAGTCTCATTTTCACGACTGCGGTGCTATGTGACTGACTCTTGCTTATGAAATCTGAAGTCTAGGGCTGGGCAGCTCAGATGACATTTTCCTGCTTCAGGAGTGTGTGTTTTTCTCATGTTTTTTAAAGCTCTGTTGTCTGGAGTTGTAGCACAGATTAAAATACTGCAACAGCCAACATAATGGTGTTCTCCTGATAGTTTTTACTTGTGACTCCAGGGATTGTGGAGAAGTCTGCTTCCCAGAAATGTAAGTCAGCGTAAATCCAAGACACAGATTTTTCCAGCATTTGACTGAGGTGTGATTTATGGAGAGGGCTTTCCTGCCTTTCCAGAGGGATGCTGCTCTTCCTTCCATGTGGAGAGATTCCTGCTCTGGAGGTCATAGCAGCTGGCTTGCTCTCAACTCACCAGCAGTGTGTTTCCAGAGAGCATGACTCTCATCAGTTCCTCTAGCAAAACTGGCTTCGAGCTGAGTGGAGCCAGCATAAGAGGCCGTATTTCTTCTGAGCTCTGTGGATGAGCTGCTCATACATAAAGACACTCAAGCTTGCAGCTGTTTAAGCTGTGGCCTGTCAGGAGGATTTCTTGCTCCATTAAGAAATTAGAGACTGTGCTTGGACCAGAGCAGCACAGTGCTTTGTTTCTTCCTACAGATTATTACTAGGCACAAATAACTTAACCCGTCATTTCCCTCTCTGCAAAACGTGCATGTTGGTTGTTACCTGCATTGCATGAGTATCAGATTGCTGAATTAATGAGCAGTCCATTGGTAACACAGTTGGAAATTGTCGTGCTAAATTAAGCACAAGATTTTTGTTAGTGGTTATTTTATACATTATATAGATGCTAATTTTTTCATCATCTATTTTGCCTACAGGAAAAAACCAAAGTGGTTGAACCCTTGGACTATGAGAATGTGATTCTTCAACGCAAAGTTCAGATCTACAGTGATCCTCTCCGGGACCTGCTGATATTTCCGATTGAAGATGTGTCTGTGAGTTTGCACTGGCTGTTTCTCATGTTTGAGGCTCACTCACCTCCAGTCTTTCTTACCTTGGAAAATTTCTACTGCTAACCGCATGTTAATTTTGTCTGCATTACTGACACATAAAACCAAAATGACCCACTGGCAACTTGGGGCCACCACATGTATTTAAAGCAAGTATCAAGCCACAAAGGCTCAATTTGCACTGCAAACGTGTTCTCCTTTATCCTGCAGATCTCAGTCATCAGTCGACAGAGAAGGACTCTTCAGTCCACGGTGCCAGAAGATGCTCTAAAGAAAGCTCAAAGTCTCTTTGTCAAAGAGGTAGGGGCAAAAGTCCAGATGCACCTGACTTCAGCACTTTCTCCCTTAGGCAAGATGTTCTGCTGCAGCTTCTGGTCTGTGAGGTTGCAGATCACTTAGTTTTTACTGTGTGAGAAGCACCAGTGACAGGCAGGCTTGCCATATGAGATAGTTCTTCCACATCCCTCCTGTGCAATGCCTCTTTCCAGTGAATTTTGTATGCAGACAAGGTGTGTGGCTTTGCACTGCCTGCCTGAGCTGCAAGGTGCAGGCATGCAACAGGGCAAGGAGTGGACTACACAGCATCCTGAGTGCCATGGGTTTATTCTATAAAGTGCTGGTGTCTAGGACAATTCCCTCCAAGTGCAGTGGAACTAAATGCCAAAGGATGGTTGATGTTTAGTTAGAAACACAACATTTCTGAGGGCAAAAACTTGGTGCTTTCTGGAAAACAGTTCCCTCCCAAATCACTACTCTTTTTAAAGCCTTGGAGCGATGTAAATACAAAATCAGTAGCTGTGTGGCAGGCTGGATGCCGTATCATTTTGCCTCTGTGCTGAAAAGGCTCCCTAGGAAATTCTGTATTGCAGTGCAAAACAAGAGAAGCAGCTTGTTCAGACCCTTATTTCACCCAGCAGTCTGTGAACTTTCAGACTTGTGCATGGTTTTGCTTTGCTTGGTTTAGTGTTCAAAAAGTCGTATTGTTTTCCTTTCAGTGCATTAAAACCTACAGCTCAGACTGGCACGTGGTAAACTACAAGTATGAAGAATACGCAGGAGACTTTCGGATGTTGCCATGGTAAGTGTCATGCTCCCTTGGAATACTAATGTGTGGTCACAGGACTGGGGTTTGATCAGGCTTAGGAGAAACAATTTGCCCTTTTTCCTGATGCCTGTCCCACCAGAAGCCTCCCCTCCAGAGGTATGTCAGTCTGAAGGTTAGAGAGCCAAAGATTTGTGACATCTTGCTTTTGTCATTCAGCTAGGCCAGGGAGATGCTGATAACATTGCCAGCATGGGTCATTACTTCACATCCTATCCACCAGCGTGCAAACAGCCCCCTCCACCTAGGATGAGGACAGACTGCAATCTGGGCACATGGCAGGATAAGTAGTGTTGGCAGTCTCAGCCCATCTTGAATTGGGAGCCTTGCTGTCACCCTGGGCTGACGCTCTCAGCAAGCTGGACACAGTGTTCCCATGCTGAGCAGATCATCTTTGTGCCCCTGTCACTGAGATGTTGTTTTACAACTTTAATCCAATGGTGTAGTATTGCTATTAGTGCTGGCACTGCTGGAGAGTTAGGTGCTCTGAAGTGCTGGGCTGTGCCAGTCATTCCAGCCCCAAAGCTAACTGGGTTTTTCAGACTGGAGCACATATATATATATATATGGGATTTCTGCTTTATTGTTTTGTTCTCAGTAGTGGTACCTGCTCTGCTCTCATGCTCCGTGTGTGTCTGGACTGCTGTTCAGGCTGCTCATGTGCAGGCAACTTGTTCAATGCTTTTTCTTGTTAATTGGCCAAAGTGGGTCTGCTCCGAGGATCCCACAGGGAAGAGAATCAGCACTGGGGCAGCATGGTTGATCAAATATTAAAAATTGTGAATAACCTTGCAGTCTGATCTTGCTTCTTTTTTAGCAAGATGTAAGATAGACTGACCTGCTGCATCTCTGTGTTGCATAAATGCAAGTCAGCAAAAGCTCTGCAGAATCAAACAGCTAATAAGGAGAAAGCTAATTACATACTGCTTATGGTTAATTTCCATGAAACCCAGTCAGAAGTTATCTTTCTTTAGCTGTAAGGGGCTGTATGGCTCTTGAAATCTATCTTCTGCAGGAGGACAGTTCTGCTGTGCTCTCTAGTCTGCAGGTTGACTGTTGGTTCTGGATCCAGCATACACTTGCTGGCTTGGAGAACCCTCAGTTTACAGTCATTAAAAATGAAAATGTGTTGTGATTTCAGCAAATCCTTTAGGCCAGACAAGATTCCAAGCCATGTGTTTGAAATTGATGAAGACTTTGAAAAGGATGAGGTAAGGAGATTTTTTTTAATACATATTCCACTCTACAATCTGTTTAAAAAGCAGATTCCACAAGGCAAAGTCAGAATTCAGTTACCAGGAACGGTTTTTGACACTTCATACTGTGAAAATGGGACCAGAACTGATATAGTGATTTATTTCAAAGTTTGACGAGTTAATCTCTTAATGCTAAGGGTCTCCTAAATTATATGGAAGTTGGCCATAATATGTCTCACGGATTTTTCACTTGAAATGCTGCAGCATCAGAAGAGAAAAAAAGGAAACCAAATAATTACTAAGTAAAATTTTTCATGCCCAGAATTAAAAGTGGGCAATTTGATTTTCAACTACACTGCAATATTGGGGTCCTCCTCTTAAAAGTTTTGTGCTCTATCACGTAACCTGCAATCCTTAATCAGTCACTTCGACCCAGCATATCCAGGGTATCAATCCCATTCTGTATATACTCTCCAAATGTTCAGAGGCAGTTGCTTCCTCTGGAAGTTGGCATGTTTGTTCTTACCTGATTGCAGGCAAGATTTACATCCCTGGAGCTGTTCTATGGGGCTGAGCTGGGGGCTCTGACAATTGGGACATTTCAAACATGATGGTCATTCTGGAAGATGCAGCTGCCGTGTTTCCCTGTCCATATCATGTTTGCTACCAAAGACAGCAGTAGCATTTTTCTGTCTCAAGTACCATGTGAAGCTTTATTCACATACATGATATCAGGAAGGGGTATTTTACAGTGAGAAGAGTTTATCCCGACTGTTTAAAATCTGCATGGCACCAAGGTGCTGCTGCTGAGAAACTTAGGAAAAGGGAAGTTTGTTTCTTGCAGAAATGAAGATTTGAAGGGACTGTTTCATGCATGTTTCTCACAGTTGCTGTGTGTGTCCCAGCACACCTCAAGTCTGGACTGGGATGGCTTTTTCCTAAATGGAAATGTATTCTCAAGTTTGGCGGGTTTTTTTTTGGCGGTGTTGTCAGTTTGCATAACATGGCTAACTTGAGCTGTTACCTCTTCAGTAATACCTAATTTGAGCTGGAGACAGAGCTGTGCAGTATGTTATCAGAATGACTCTGGAAAAAAAAAAACAAAACACAAAAGGACAAAAATATGCTATCGAAATTTGATGGAGACCTTTTTTCTTCTGGTCAGTGTCCCAAATACTCAAACAAGTGAAGTGACTGATGTTGATTGCAGAAGTGTATTCCCAGTGCTTTGGCAGATGTTTTGGCATTTACCTCTTTTGGCATGACCATATCTGAACGATTCTGTTACAGTTTCCTGATGGAGCGTTTACATTAGAATTGTGTAATGGAAATTCAAGTAAAATAAATCTCTTGATGAAAAAAAGGTGAACTATTATAAAGCAGAAACCATGGGCTGTTTTACCCAAGGAAATAAAGCATCAGACAATTTCTTTGTCATTGGAAGTTTGAGAAGAGTGAAACCCTGCCATGTGGGATCCAGGAGACAGTATGAACCAGTCCCATCATAGTTCATTGGCTGACAGTCCAGGTCCACCTCTGCGGCTGAGTCACTGAAAATCCCAGGGTGAGGTTTTTTCACCAGTCCAGGGATCTGATGTCTCTCCTTTCTCAGCAGAGGTGACAGTTAGGTATGGATGGAGGGCTGTTCTCCCTTTCTGGGACCACAGGACAGGAGCAGAGATGGAAATCCCACCTGATGTACCAATAACAGCTCTCTTGGGTCACTTGAAACTTTTTGTTTTGATAAATGTGAAACCAGTCAGCTACATTTCACTTATTGGGGTTTGGTGGCTTTTGCCTAAATTTAAAATGGAGAGTGGATTTATACAAAAGGAAATGACAAAATAAGTCTGGAGTTCTGCATTTTGCAACTTTCTAAACAGGCCATTTTGAAAACTTCCTTCTTCCCCAGTTTTTTTAAATACTGCATAAGAGCTACCATTCTGTTTGTCATTGCAGAATTGCTGTGCAGCTCTATCAGCATAATCTTTCTAGTTTAAAGGTGACCTGAACTAGCCTGTTTTGCCTCATTCTTGGAAAGAGATAACCCTGAATTTTTCTGTGGTAACACTGTACATGTAGCTGTACATGTTACACATACACTGTACATATTACTGTATTGATGTAGTTAAAACTGTATTGCTTTCCAGAGTGGATATATCCCTTGTATGCACAGGGAATTTTGCATGGGAGGTAGCTCACCTGACCTCCTCTTTTTCTGATCTTTTGCTCTCTTTCAGGATTCCTCATCCCTGTGCTCCCAGAAGGGTGGTGTAATAAAGCAAGGCTGGCTGCACAAAGCAAATGTAAATAGCACAATCACTGTTACCATGAAGGTGAGTTTGATCCAGTGTTATGTTAATCGTGAATGAGGCAGGAGATTAAGTTCAGACCACATCTCTAAAGCTAACAGGAATGCAAGGGGTGGGTTGGGGTTTGGATGGGCATCCATCCCTCTTGTAGAGTATCCCAAGGTGGACTGAAAAACCCAGTCTGGTAACAGCTTTTGACCTTTCCCTCCCCAGGATATAAGGCCAATGCACTTCAAATGGTGACAGGCAAGCTGAACAAAAGGGCAAAGCATGTTCTACTAAACCAAGATTGTTTTCTGAACAAGCAGCTGAGGCCCAGAAGAGGAAGACTTTTTAAATAACTGAAACAGCTGCCCTGCAAAAAAAGACTTTCTGAATTGATAGTTTTCTTGCTGGTAGGAAATACATAAGGAGGCCAGCTATAAATTGAAATGACAAGTTGGTTTGCAAGTAGGGGTGGTAGCACTGAAGAGATGGAGCATTACTGACCTAGAAGCAACAGCTGCATTGTCTCCTGTTCCCTGCTGTATGTAATCCAGCGTAACATTGCTTAGATTTTGCAATGGAGGTTTTTAGCAGTTCCACCACAGATTATTGCTGTAGCAGTGAGCCCATGTGTCGTTCCATCATGCAGCTGCCTTGTTACAGCATAGAGAGAATATTAGGCAGTTATGCTCAACTGTGCAGCTGAGGGATGGTAGCAGTGAAGCCTGCTTTGTAAGGAAACTAGTAGATCTCAAAAAGCTCAGTTGTTCTGAGGTTTGATTCAATGAGGTATGCTTTCATGAGAAGTGGAACAGGGCCATTCATAGGGCTAATTTTAATATTAAAATTTAATCTGAGTTTTAAAATCACTACTCATGAGCATGAAGACAATAGACAGAAAAGGATTTTCTGATCCTCTGCTTTTCTGAGCCATTTCTGCTCCTGTAACTTTGGACGGAAGCACCATACATGCTCAAAGCAGTCAGCTGGGTCCATTCTTGACTGAGCCTCTTGTGGTATTGTTGGCCTCGATGCCAACCGCAGCACCTGAGGTCCATCTTTCAGAGATGTTATCTGAACTACACTGGCTTCAGTTCAGTTAGTAAGATCCACAGAGTCTCTTGTGAAACTCAGGTATCAAAGTACCAAAAATCAGTAGCTGTTTTCTGAACCGGTCCTAGTCACTTTTGTGTCTTACAAAACACCTCCTAATGCACATGTGAGAAATTTGAGGACTTTGAATATTTTCAGCTTTATCATGACATTGAGAGGTTGCTGTGCTATCGCAGAAGCACGTGTCCATCTTTTGAGTGCTGGTTCTTTCATTCCTTTGACATGCTGAGCTGTTGGTACCTCACACTGTTGCTAAGCATGTGGAGAGTGTATTTTGTGCTCACAAGCGAACTGTAATTAGGCTACAGCTGCCAACCTGTATTTCAAGGTAACCTTTCCTTTACAGAGAACTTCCCTGGTTTGGCCCAGCTCTCTTGCTCTCTGTTTCACAGTGCTGTGTTGCTACCAAGGCATTAGGATTTTCTCTCTCTCTCTCTTTCTTTCTTTGATCTCTGCCTAAATGGACTTCCCCAGTTCTCTAGCCATCCCTTTGCAATTGCAGTTCTCACCAACAGCATCCATAGCATGATCAGAGGGGATGTTCCCCCTGCACCTAGGTTTATAGAGTTAATTTCAAATGATCATGGTCTTCTGACAGCAGCACTTACAAGAGGGGAAGATCATACAAATAATGTTTGCTGCTTACTTCAGCATTTCCTTTTGAACAGAATTCAGAAGATGCTAACGGTTTATCATGAAATCCCATACTCGCAAGGGATATCAACCCTGTAATATGTAGAGAGAGATCTGTCATGGGTTTCTGTAGCATCCACTGCCAAAGTTTCTGACATTTATTCAGTGAAGTGCTACATCAGTGTTTAAGCTTCCTTGACACTTAGCATAATGAGCTTTCCATGTATTTTTATGCTTTGTTGAACTAAAGGTTTAGTTAAGTCTTATAAAACTTGAAGCTCATCAACCCTTGGAGCATCTCTACAGCTAGCTAGTCATCTAAATGATGACTACAGGTTACTGTTCAGAGGGCTTAGATTACCATTCAGAGCACAATGCTCCCTTCCAGTTCTGTGCAAATGAATGGTTTTATTGAACATGTGCTAGTGTCAGTAATGATGGGAGCAGGAAATTACTAGTAGACTTCCGTCTAGGATGAAAAATGCTGGTTTTATTCATAGATCTTCCAGCTATGCAGAACAGTGGAAATACTCACATTGCCTCTTGTCCCACCTTCCTTCGTGATTCTCCAAACACAGATATCCAGCAACTGTGAAATGTGCCCTTGCAAACCTGACAGCATATGGTGATACCATAACTGCTGCCAAAATGTTCTTCTGAATTATTGTCCAATGCCTTTTGGCTGACAAATACTAAGGAAGATGTTCTGAGATACTGCAGAGCTTTTTTTTTTTTCATAAAACTCAGTAGCTCAAATATAGGAACACTTACTGCTTCCAAATTTACTGCTTTTTGAGGTGAGAACTGAGCACTAAAGACAAAGCCAATTCATGAAAATAGTTTTGTATACAAAAAAAACCCCAGCAACAAACCCATAAGAAAACAAGTAGTTGAATGGATTACAGTGTCCCTTGGCTTGCATTTGTGTGCTAGGAATTTCCACATGTCTGTTCCAATGTCTTTTGGATAATTCCTCTGTAATTCTGGGGTGTTTATCAAAAAGGCTCTGGAAATACATGCTTTAGGGTGGGATGAATCTTCAAGCAAGGTGCTGATCTGAATTTACTGTGCAGAATTACTTTGTAAAGATAAATGAGGCTGGAGCCAGATGAGAGAGGAGCTGGAAACCCTGGGGCTTTGCTTTAGATGGGCAAACTTAAAACAACAAGGACATTAAAATTAAAGATGCTGATGAAATCTCTCTTTATAAAAACAAGTCATGCTCGAAGGGGTCAATGTGTAACACTTTAGGGTCATCAGTGTTTCTTGTTACAGTGTCAAGAGCAGGAGGGCAGATACTGAAACTGTGGCTGGGGTTTGTAAAAATCAACAGAGTGAATACTTGGATGAGCAAGACTTTGTACTTTTGCAGGTATTCAAGAGGAGGTATTTCTATTTGTCACAACTCACAGATGGCTCCTATATTCTTAATTCCTACAAAGATGAGAAAATTTCAAAAGAATCCAAAGGCTGTATTTTCTTGGATGCTTGCAATGATGTTGTTCAGGTAGGTGAGCTTTCTGCGTGACTGCACCTGTGCTTGTGCATTGCTGGCTCTGAGACAGACATGCTCTCCTGAGGTCTGTGCTATCAAGGGGTGAAGGTCTGGATATACAAACTAACCCAGAGCTGGTTTGCTCTCCCAGCTAATCTGATTAAAAGGCAGGTAAGGGTGCCATGCTTTTGGCCAGGAAGACAGCAAGTGGAAGAACTGCTGTCAGACTAAAATGGAAGTGTCTCATTGTTACTTCATCTGCTGTCTCCCTGTTCTGTCCATCTCCTTTACCTGGTTATCATAGGTCAGGTGCCTTCCAAGATATCCTGAGGGCTGGAGCCAGTAAATTATTGGTGTGACTTAGTCTTGGACACCTTCCTCCTCTGTTTGGTGGTCACACCAGCTTCTTGTTTCTTAAGTTACACCTCAGTAAGTCCATGCAATATGCAGCCCTTTTGGGCCTTATGACCTGCAAAGGGCTTGTAAGGTTTTAGGAACAGGTATTTGTACAGGGCTTAAATCTGGGTTTGCTTTCTTATGCTAAGGGGGAAGTGCAGCACTTTGGATTGCTGCCGTTGCCTTCTGCCGTTGCTGTCTCTGCAGAAGCTTCAAGCACTGAGTGTGGTGGACCTGGTACAGGGTAGCTTAAATTAATCTGGTGATTTGCTTCAGCATGAATGAATCAGAGCTGTGCATTTCTGTTTATCTTTCTGAGCGCAGTAAAAGCAGCAGTGCACACACCTCAGTGACATACGAGATGTACTTCCTAAGTTGCATTATATTTGCCTTGGCTTCTTGTTGGAAAATACTGTTTAAAGGCCAATGGAGCTCAGAAAAGTTGCATTGAACCACTTGCTTCTAAGATAGATGCCTCCAAGTGTCCTGGAGTGCAACATTACTTACTGTGCCAGGTAAATGCAGTTTCTGGCTTCTCTGGGTAAATATTAAAGGTCTGATGACATAGGAAGGAACTTGCTCCTGGTCCTTGATGCAATGTCTGTGGTTCAGTCTGGCTTTCTTCCACTTTCAGAGTAGCTGGCAACTGTGGAGCTACCTACTCTTTGGTTGCAGCCATGAAGCCCTTTGTGTTGACTGCAGGAGAGGCACTGTGTTGAGGAGGCTGCTTGTGTTGTATTTCATGGTGTTCCAGTTCAGGATGCTTTCACAGAGAAGATCCTTATGACAGGTACTGTGCTGAGTCATTGAGGAAAATGTAATACAAACCTTTCTCTTATTTGTTTGTTCAGTGTCCTAAGATGCGCCGTTATGCATTTGAACTGAAGACGATAGACAAGTACAGCCACTATCTCGCAGCTGAAACTGAGCAGGAGATGGAAGAATGGTTGGTAACTCTAAGAAAGATCATTCAGAGCAATACTGAGAGTTTGATGCAAGAGAAGAAAGATACTGTGGAATCTGTGCAAGGTGAGTTTATAAAAAAGCACCTACCTTCACCCTTCTCCAGCAGGATGGCAGCAGTGTGCCTGGAGAAGTGTATCCTTTTCTTCCTGGATTAATAGCAAGAATTGTGGCTGACATATGATATCATACATAAGAGCTTAGTATAATGTAGACAATAGTCTGAAGATCAAAAGTAGAGGGAAACAGGACCCTTTCTCTGCATGGGAAATCCATGGCAAAGTTTCAGGACTCCTGGAAAGTTGGCTTTGTGCTGAAGTTCTGCTTTGGAAAGACCTAGCAGGCTGTAACAGTACACTCTGGTACAAGGAATGTATGGAAAAATCTTACTCCTGAGGAATGGAAAAGTCTTCATAAACTGTTTCCATACTATTATAAGTAAATATTGTAGGATGCTTTCTGGCAGCGAAGGGCTCCTGCAGTTGTTTTGAACATCTGTTTTTTGTGTCCTTGCAGATGATGAATCAAGCACACAGGGAAAATCAGAGAACATCTTGGAGAGCCTGGAGAGAAGCATGCATCCGGAGCTGATGAAGGTATTGTGTTTGAGGAGCCTGCTCTCCCAGCCCATGAGTAGTTCTCTCCACCATGTTTATAAAAGGGATTTTCCACGTTCTGTGTCTGCAGCTCTGGGGTAGCTGGGCAGGCACCAAGTGGTGCTGGGCCCTCTGTTATCTCGGCTGCCTCTCTCACGGATGGAGTTCCATGGTTTGAAACTGTAAGCTCCTCACCTTCAAGTGTGGGGCCCTTAAGGAAGAACCAGACTTAGAGCGAACAATGGGCTGTTGTGGTCTGTACTGCTCATTCCTGCTCAGCAGGACAGTCCTGGCCATGAGGGAGAAGGGACATTTGGGTGGCACCTGCCTCCTGTATGATGCAGAGTGTTGTTGCCTACTTCTGTCTGCTTTCTCATTCGGCAGTCACTGTAATTTCACCATGCTGGTGACTATGGTTGAGAAGTCTTGAATCATCTCGTGTCATAAAGGGAACCTGAAAAATGCTTATTTTGATTTGCTTCCATTCTTACCAAATAACAAATGTTTGCCTCTGCGTGACCAGGCAGTGACATCAATGTTTTCCTTTGTCCTAGTATGGACGAGAAACAGATCAGCTGAACAAACTGAGCAGAAATGATGGAAGACAAAACCTCTTTTCTTTCGACCCAGAAGTCCAGGTAAACATCCCCATGTTTTGCTCTCTGTAAGAGCTCCCTTGGTGTCATGCCTCTCCCGTTCCCTTGATTGGCCACAGCATTCACCTGCAGAGGCAGTGCATTTTTCTGTGGATTGAAGAATAAAAGTGCAGCCCATGATCCTGTCAGTGGGAGCTGAACAAGTTGTCCATACTCAAGGAATAGCTCAAATAAAGGGAGGACTCGCAGCAGCTCCACACACAGCATCCCTCCAGCTTTGCTGTTTTCTGTGTGATGTATTTTGATGTTGCTGGATTTTAAGCCCATCACCTGGGCTCCTGGGAGGTTCTCGTGGTTGCAGAAGCAGTAGAAGTGGTATTGCAAGGATGCTTTCAACACTGCATGGGCTCAGCGTGTCTGGAGTAGGGAGCATTAGTGACAGGGGTTTACAGGAAGAGCCTCCGTCTCCAGGGAGTTTTCAAGTGTAGGAGACGTACAAACAGAAAAAACACCCTGTGCTGTTCTCAAGCACTGGAGTAGGGGTCCATTGACTTGGCTTATATTCTTCTCAGCTTTGATGTGTTTGCTGAGGTCTGCCAAGGTCCAGGTGTGGGATTTCAGTGAAATGAGCTGTGATTGTTAACACAGTTTTAGAGAATTGTTCCAAGTTATTTCATAGTTTCTGGTTCTCCTTCTGGCATGCTTTGGCTTGTTCACACCTATGAAAAAGAACATTCTGGTTTAACAAGGAAATGTAATTAGTCTTTAAAAGGTTTAGTGTCCAAAATGATCTGTTCTCTTGGCACTTCTTTGAAGTCTTTAACAGGAAGAAGATAAGCATCCAGAAGACTTTTTTTTTTAAGAGAAGCTTTGAGAAGTTTTCTATATTCTAGTCAGATAATAAAAATTGAAATATTGTTCTGTCCGGAGCATCTAAGATATCTTTTTTTACCTAATCCAATGGTCAGACTGAATTCACTACCCTCCCTCTATACACAGAGCTCTTCATTCTGATATGTGTCATTTGGATCTGCTGTAACACTGGACATTCAAAATCAAGGCCCTAGTCAATGCTGATGTGTACATGCCCATTTGTATGCCTGGTGTTAAGGAAACTGGGAGCAGGAACATATACCTGCAATGGGCATTCCTCATTGAAAGGAAATAGAGGAAACCATGGGAAGAGTTTCCCAGAATCGTACTAACAATTGCAGCCTATTTTGCTGAAATTCCTTGATTGTGAGATATAAACACCCTAAGTTTGGCATGCAGGATTTGTTTTTCTGCAAGAAAAACAAGTAAGGCTGTACCAGACTGTCATTGAGAGATGTGCTGGTATTTATAAGTGTTTAGTAGCTAGGTGTCCCCAGTGCCCAGTATGATGGTGAACGTTGAGGCTCTTTATCTGACTGATAGTATTTTGGTCACATACGTGTCTGCTCTCCAAAAAGGGCAGATGTTGAGGCACAGACCAGACATGGGTGTTCTGGTCTAGGAAGGAGGTGATTATGATCAAGACTATTTGTATTTCCTAGCCGGCTCTGCAGACAGCCTTTGTTGTTTCTAACCACACCAGTTATTGCTGTGCATCTAGAAATGCCTTCCACTTCTAGATGTCGTTCACAATCCCGACGACGTGTGCCTTCTCTCTATTTCAGGCACATCTCTTAAACTAGTCAAATCTTCAAAGTGGAAGATACTTTTCTGAGTGTCACGACGGCTTATGTTCTGCTTTATTCCCCAAGCTCTAAATGGTGTTTGGGAAGATCCCCAGGGTTACAACAAAGCAGGAAGGAACTGAACTCATACTGAGGTTTAGTTTTCTGTGCTCTACAAACCAGATCGCTAAAACCGATGCATCCCCATGAATTCATCTGTTGAATACATTTGTGTAACATCACCAAATGGCACTCATTTGTGAATGTCTTGTACCTTTTGTACCGCTTAAAAAAAAATGGATTAAGATATTATTGACTGTAATGTGATCCCTTAACATTATTCAGAGGTTTATAGTCTCTTGTAATGAGACCAGATTTGTTTGTTTGCTCTCTAGAGGCTAGACTTCTCCGGGATCGAGCCAGATGTGAAGCCATTTGAGGAAAAGAGCAGCAGGCGCTTCGTGGTGTGCTGCCAGGACTTCTCCCTCAACCTCCTCGCTCAGCTCAGCGACAGGTCGGAAGGAGGACCTACCAATGTAAGGGGAGCTCTGGCATGTCCTGATTTGTCTTTCTTCTCACTGGCAAGAAAAACCCTCAACAGATTAATCTAGGTGGATAGAAATATCCTATTTTGCCATGAGCTCTGATGGGACCTCTGAATCACTGTCCCAGGATCATTGCAGGATTTATCTGCCTTGGTATTTTGATGTTCAAAAAATGTGTTTGGGAACAGGGTCTGTCCTGACATGCCTCAGCCTGACAGGAACTGTGACTGCTGGAGAACCAGCAGTTCAGAGGCATATGGAATTGGAACTGTGTGTCTGCCACATTCTGGGTCCCTGTGAAAGTCCTGTTGGTAGATGATTAAGCTCCATCTCCAAACCACTCACTTCTCTGTTTTATCTCATTTCCCCTGGTGGCATGGGATTTCCCTGTTCCAAAACCTTCTGTCTCCCAGCCTAACTGTATTCCCAGCCACTTTATTATATGCACTGTTATTGTGCCAAAGTTGTGCCTTAGCCGAAAAAGCTGTTCACTGTATTTTTCTGAACCTCTGACGTCTGTGGACAGATATTACATCTCTCCTCAGCCTTTCTTCTGCCAGGCTGAACAGACCAGTCCCCTCCAGTCTTTCCTCCCAAAATATAATCTCTATTACCATGTCCTGTGTTTGCTCTGGCTGCCAGAGTAGCAGATAGCATCACAGGGGAGGCAGCGGCACTGGCACTGGCTGATCTCTGCTGATGGTGCCTTGTCTAATGCCTGTTAGAATTGCAAAGGCTTTTTTGTGGTGGTTTCACATTGTCAGCTCACAGCCAGTATGCCAGGCTCGTTCTCCTTGGTAACTCCCAGCAGAGGAATGTGTTTCTGATAGCAGAGATCCTTGTTGCTCATCCCTAATCAGGCCCAGAGTCAGACCTAACCAACACATTTTTAGTATAGATGCAATACCTCCAAGTTATGCTGTAATGTCTTGAGCACACTACAGTCTTATCTTCGGGCCTTTGTTTTTATCTTTGCATGGAGGCATGCCTGCTAGGATCTTGGCATTAAAAATACATGGAATTGTTGCCTTTTGCCCTGTGCTGTCAAGGTTGGTAGTTACAAAAAATTAGTGGATCTTGCACATGCAGTTCCTCAGCGTGTTTGCATTGTATTAGAGCTCTCCTGGCTGGGAGAGCTAACTCTGCTCCTGTGCTGCCCAGCATATAGTAGCTGAGGAACACTTTTAGGGTCTTGCAGTTGAGCCACCCAGAGCTGATTGACTTTGGACAAATAAATGAAGTGGTCTTTAGCACGTGTACATAAACACTCTTAAATTGATTTCTTTCTCATTGCAAAGGATAAACAGCTCTGATGGATTGGGGGTCATCTTTTCTTCCTAACATCATAGTTTACCAATTATATAAAAAACCTTATGGATTTCATTCTTTATATTTCATTGATGGCTTTAAAGGAGCTTTGTTCAAATTGACTACATCAAAATGCAAGATGCCGGGAAAATGATTTTGTGTATATATGCTTTATAAAGCATATATGTGTATATGTTTATAAAGCAAATAAACATGAGTTGTCTGTAAGAATTCTGTAAAATGCTTGTGTACAAAACTGAAGGAACAAACAAATACAGAAGGCAAACCTAGCAGGGAAGGAAACACATGTTGTTACTCTTGAACCTGTACCATGCATTTTTTTGACATATGTTCAATCAAATTTCCAGGTTGAGCCCTTTTTCCTAAGCTTGGCGTTGTTTGACCTGAAAAATAATTGCAAGATTTCAGCTGACTTCCACGTGGATTTGAACCCTCCGTCTGTCCGTGACATGCTGCTGGATAACTCTGCACCTGGAGCAGAGGGCACCAAGGGACATCTGCCAGGCGAGAGCCTTGTGCATGGTGTCCCCGAGTCTTGCCTGCGCTACATAAAACGGGTGAAGAACTGACTTTGTCCTCGTTCTGTATCTCTCTTGAGGCTGTGGCTGTTCAGTAGTGTTGCAGTGTGTTGGTACCCATTGTGTGAAGGAGCAGAAGGAAGCTTTTCTCTTGAGCTGTGGGGTTTTGGTCAGTGTCTCAAGCCAGTTGCCACTCAAGGCTCACTGACAGTGATATGCAAAGCACCAGGTAGAGTTTTTCAAGACTTGACTGTGCTCAAGCCTTGTGAGCCCACGTGGCCCATCCACAGCAGCAAGCACAGCAGGGTCTGTGTGGGTTGTAAGAAGGGACAGCGAGATGATCAGGGCCAAACCCAGCGATGCAGGTAGGGTGTTCTGCTTTCTGACAGCTCACTCTCTGTTTATTGCAGGGGGTTTTCTCTGTGACTGACCCACATGTGGAGATCTTCCTGGTAGTCCGTGTGGAGAAGGTGCTGCAGGGCAGCATTACACACTGTGCAGAGCCCTACATGAAAAACTCGGACCCTGGGAAGGTACTGGATGGAGAATTGGATAAGAGGATCTGCTTAGTGATGCTCTCTGCTGCTGCAGGGAGTAGTGTGGTCTGAAACATGGGTGGTTTATGCTGCTTTTTTAGCTTCTTTCTGGCAAATACTGATCTTCATCCATTCTGCTACTTGTGCTGTTCCCAGACTGGCTTCAGTTGGGCTGTCCTGAGAGATTCAGTTCCTTCCCCTAGAAAGATGCAGAGAATTTTTAGAAAGAGCCAAGCAGTTGGGGCAGGGAGACCTTCCCCCCTTACACTTCAACAAGGCAAAGCCTGGACTGGCAGCAAAAAAGTGCAGCACTTCATCCCCAGAGAAATAGGCTGCACTGCTAAATGCAATGTCTTGGACTGGTCCCAGCTCACTCCTGCTGGGAACAGCAGTATTTTAGTAGCAGCAGAACATGGGCTTCAGCCTTTATTCTGCTCACCCTTCCTCTGTCTTGCTTTGTGCAGAGTGCCATGGTTATATGGGGGAACTTATGCAAAGGGTGGTCAGGGAGCGGCCCTGGTGCTGCCAGCATCACACTCTGCATGCCAGGGGGAGTTGATGCTGCCTTGCTGCAGCCAGTCAAAATTAGTTCCTGAAACATCAAGGTATGTAACACACATGTAACATGGCATTCCTTTGGCACACTTCATAAGTCTTTATAGGATGAGCCAATTGCAGTCAGTTTTGGAAAATAAACTAACACACTTTGGAAAATAACATACTAACACCCTGATAGTTTAATGGAGAATCGAGAGGAGTTTTAATATGACCGTGCCTACAACAAGGTTGCTGTTGCTTTGCAGAACTAATAAATGTGCATGGTGTGAAGTGACAGGCAGGGATGTCTATCAGCTGCTTTGGTGACTGTTGCACTGTGTGCCCAGGGAGTTGTGCATTGTGGAGTACGGAGAGTTTCTTCTCCCTGGAGAGCGTAGCACTCTTTACTTCTTTTCCAGGGCAGCAGGGAAGCCATGGCACACACTAACCTCTCTTGTGTTTTGCAGACTGCCCAGAAGGTCCATAAGGTGGCCAAGCAGGTGTGCAGCCGTCTGGGGCAGTACAGGATGCCCTTCGGCTGGGCTGCCAGGTTAGTTACCTCGGATCGCGCTCTGGGCTGTGAGTTATCTGGGATGAGGGCTGCCTGCGTGGGACAAGTGACCCAAGTCAGTGAAGTTGCAGCCGAGGGCAGAATCTGTCTCCAGTTCCCAAAAGAGGATGGAGATTGGCCTGAAATGCTCTATCTAGAATTAGAAACAAAGTATTAAAAAGTAAACAGTGCTGGGAAGACAGTAACCTTCCTGCTGACCTGCAGCTACTGCTATCAGGGAAGAACATTCCTGAGGGTGAATTATACCATCCTGTGCTACCGCGGGAATCGGCACAGAAATTCCCTCCTGGCACTAGTCATGACCAGGGCCAAGATGAGTGTGGAGGACCTCGTGGCCTGATGCTGGTAGTCCCCTGGGGTTTGTCTCCCATCTCAGATTCTGCTTTAATGTTCTTGGTGATGACTGGAGATAGTGATGCCATTCCCTTGCTGTTCTTTTGCTGAGACTGATAAAGTACCTCAGTGCTAACTCCCTTAAATCTCACATCAGAGGAAGGCCTGAAGGGTAGTTCATCCCTCTGCCACTGCCTCCTACTGCTAAATTGCTCTTTGGTGCTGACAAAAGGGATGGTAATGACATGGGAACACCAGATGACTGTCACAGTGGGCTGGGATTTGGTGATATACAGCTTGCAATGTGTATTCGTGAGCTGGATTTTCCCTTGACACAGAATCAACCACAGAATGGTAGGGGTTGGAAGGCACCTCTAAAGATCATCTAGTCCAATCCCCCAGACAGATCAGGATCTCCCAGAGTAGATCACACAGGAACTAGTCCAGGTGGCTTTTGAAAGTCTCCAGAGAAAGAGATTCCACCACCTCTCTGGCAGCCTGTTCCAGTGATCACTTACCCTCACAGTGAAGTATTTCCTCATGTTGAGGTTGAGCCCCCTGTTTTCCAGTTTATGGCCATTGCCCCCAGTCCTGTCACTGGACACCACTGAGAAGAGCCTGGCCTCATCTTCCTGACACCCACCCTTTAGATATTTATAAGCATTGATAAGATCCCCCCTCAGCCTCCTCTTCTCCAAGCTCCAGCTCTCTCAGCCTTTCCTCATATGTTAGGTACTCCAGGCCCTTAATCATCGTAGTGTCCCTGTGCTGGACCCTCTCCAGTAGTTCCTTGCCTTTCTTGAACCAGGGAGCCCAGAATTGAACACACTGACTGCTCGGCTTTGGTGTGGTGTTTCTGGGATGCAGCTCACTCCTGGGAGCCAGCACACAGCCTCTGCAGTGTCTCAGGCCACTTTCAAGTGGTGCTTCAGCCTAATGGTGGGCTCTGTGTGGGCATTGACTTTGATGGCTTCAGAATTGTTCCTGCTGTGTAAAGAGCTGCATTTGAAGACCAAGTAGTTGAGTGGCCTGTTGTCAAGAGCTGTGTGGTTCTGCATCCCTGAAACAGTTTCCCTGGGTGTTCCAGAGGATGGGTTCTGCACAGAAAGGGAGTACAGATGCTTTAATGTTCTCACTGTACACTGACACCTGCAGCCTTTATATTCAAGGGCAAAGATGCCAGTAATCATCCAGAGCAGAGTCCAGTCTCCTGCTCTGGCTTCAGGAGGAAGCTGATGTGTGTCCTGAGATTGGTCTTCATTGTGCATTCCTTTTCTAGGACAATTTCCATGCTCTGACTGTACATGCAGCTAGGAAGATACTTTAGCACTTGATGTTAGTGGGAGGGGATTGAAGGACATTTGTGATTATGGACAAGGCTTGGAACTGGGCTGAATGTGTTCTTCTTACCTAGTTGGAGAGAAGGGGAGTGGGTGATGTGCCATGCAATTTTATGGTACATGGATTGCATTTGTGTGGGGTTTAAGCAGCATGTGAGGATGGCAGAGTGACTGTGGGTCTGGTGGTGTTCGGAGCAGTCACAGCCCAGTGGACCTCTTGCCTGATAAACTGCCCTTCAGCCTGACATGTCAAAGACCTCAGTGTCTGCATATTTATCAGCATTTAAGAAATGTGTCTCCTCATCTCTGCAGACCAGTTTTCAAAGACTCCCAGGGCACTCTGGATGCTGAAGGAAAATTCTCGCCTCTGTACAAGCAAGACAGCAGCAAACTCTCAAATGAAGATATGCTGAAGCTTTTAGCAGAGTATAAGAAGTAAGTGTAAAAGACTGGTGCAGAGGATGAGCAGGCTTTTTAATATACATTTTTAAACAGTTAACCATGAGCTGACAATTTCTAAAATACTCAGGGGGTAACAAAAAGCGCTGCTGATGTGTTCAGTACCTGAGCTTTCAGGGTTCACACTCTTGTTCCTTTCTCCCTAATGCAGACCAGAGAAGACGAAACTACAGGTCATTCCAGCCCAGTTAAATATTATCATCAAAGACATCCCGCTAGACTTCACAAGTAAGGATCTTGGATTTTAAAAGAAATGCTGATGGCTCTAGCCTCAGGAGTTAATTCTTCTATGGGGAGTTTTGCTGTTTCATAACAAGCGGATCTCAGGGCTGCAATGAGAAATCACTAATTCAGCACAATCACTGACTTGCAAGTCTTTCCGATGGATACTGTGGAGGGGTGTGGTCCAAGTGCAGAGCTGTACCTGAGGAGTTATCTGCTTTGCAGTTGGGCCATCACATCCTAAATCTAAAGGAAGCCACCTACCTGCTTTTGCTGTTATTATTACACCAATTTCATGTAGTATTTTTGATCTGTAACGCCAGAGAGCTTCACAAACACAGTCAGTGTGGTTCTTTACTTAGCATTTAAAGAAACTGAGGCAAAGAAAGGACTCGTGATGTGTTCAGTGTCACTCCGTGTGCCTTTGGCACCTCCTGTCACAGGTTCTGTAGTCCAGTCCCCTGTCCAAAAGGCTTTTCTAGTGGACAGTTTTCTTTGAAAGACCATGACATGAGGAACTCTCCTTCATGGTGGGTGTGTCTTAGTGAGTTAGGCAGGGCTTGTGCACTGGTATTTGGAGGCAACATAACCATCAAACATCTTTCTGAAGCAGAGTCAGAAAGGACTGGTGTAGCAGTACTGACACACTTTGAGACATCAGTTTCAAGTCAGCATCTCAGTAGCCTGTCTGCTTTAGTCAAGTGATATTGGTGTGATTTATAAAACAGTAACTTAATGGGTCCAATTCCTGGAAGACTCAAGGTGCAGGTCTTTCCTACCCAGACATGGGTCATTCACAAGACGCTTTGACTTTGCCCAGAGCTACAGGGAAGTGCCACTTCTGCAGTCCCCACTGGCAAGGAGAGCAGAGTCCCATGGTGCCTGCACACCCATCTTTTCTCAGGACTACTAATGCAGTTGGGGACCACAGATGTTGCATGATCAAGGGGAGAATTTTCCCTTAATCATGTCACTGGGAGTGGTCTAAGTCCTGCTGCCTGGTCAACATACACGATTCTTTGATGGGAAGAAACCTGAATGCTAGAGAGCAATGGCAGAGTTTCAGGCCCACAAATTTCCTTTTACATGGGCTGTACTTCTCCTGTTTGTGGGCTATACTCTTATCCAAGTTTTCCTTCTCTTCTAGATTGTGTCACAGCTTCTTATATTCCTATAAAGCCTTTTGAGAAGAGCTGTGAGGACATCGCAGTCGAAGTGGAGGAGCTTGTACCAGAAGTTGCAAAATACTGTTATCCCTTCACTGTCTACAAAAACCACCTCTATGTCTACCCCTTGCATTTGAAGTATGAGAACCAGAAGGTGTTTGCAAAGGTGAGTGACCTGGAGAGCATGCTGCAGCCAGAATCATCCTGGTCTGGGGTGATGCTCCTGACCTGTAGCAGTAGCTCATCCTGTTCTCCTCCATTTCAGGCAAGGAATATTGCTGTCTGTGTTGAGTTCAGGGATTCAGATGAAGCTGATGCCAGGCCATTAAAGGTGGGTACCTGTTGATGAAGCTGCCATTTGCTTGCTGATGTGTACTGTGTCAGCCAGGCTGAAGAAAGCACTGAGTTTCCATTCTCAGTGTTCTAATTTGGCCAGCTAATTTAGGCTGGCAGCAACCCTGAATTCAGCTCTTCCTTTGTGTTCCCAGTGTATATATGACAAACCTGGAGGCCATCTCCTGACCACAAATGCGTATGCTGCTGTACTGCACCACAACCAGAGTCCAGAGTTCTATGACGAGGTAAAAACAAAATGGTGGGACATTTTCCTGGATGCTACAAAGCCAAGGGGCTTTTCAGGATACCTCTTTTTCCAGGGCTGGGTAAAATACGGGTATGCAGCCCTTTGGGTCAGTAGAAGGGCTTAGCAAAGCCAGAGACTTTGTCAATTTTTAATGCTAGTTTGTTTTCTACTGTTTTTACCGTCACGCTTTGTGCACTCCAATCACACACCCCCATTAATAAGTAATGTGCAAATGTGGTGGAAATGTTAGCCAAGAGTTATTTAAGATGGGTAGGAATGTGTCCTGTGTAACTGCATACGACATAGCATTTATGAAATAAAATAGAACTAAAATATTACTCCATAACTCAAAATACAGTCTTACCTATCATGATATCATTTTAGATTAAAATTGAGCTTCCAATTCACCTCCATCAAAAGCATCATTTGCTTTTCACCTTCTATCATGTCAGCTGTGAAATTAATACAAAGGCAACATCGAAAAAACAGGACACCGTTGAAACTCAAGGTATGTTCAATGCTTAAATTACTTCTGTTGGAGTGTAAGAGTCCAAGATAAAATGAGTATAGGGACATGACAAATAATTGATTAAAATGCTAGCCTATCTGAATTTTCTTTTTTGAAAGCAACCTAATGCAAATCATAGGTCTCAACTGGAATAAAACACAACGTTCTTAGTGTATACTAAAGCTTCAAATTTTTGCTGAAATCTAACAGCTATTTCTGCGTGTTCGTGACTTGGCTTGCATGAATGGGCTATTGTTAGTCAAGTCACCAGCAAAAACTTGATGCAAGATCAGAGCCTCAGAGACTGATCCTGCCAACACTAGTCATGGGTAAGAGACTGAGCACATTCAGGTCCCACTGGTTGGGATGCCTCTCCATTCAGCAAGTCCTCAGGCAACTTAAGGACCCTCATCATGGTGCATAACCATGGCTCACACACTGTTTTTGCCCTTCAAACCCTCTCCTGATCTTGTCTGTGCTGTGTCTGAATTTCATTCACCAAGTCACCAGGTAAAATGTGCTTTAACAAGGCTGACGTGGTCAATCTCAGCCTTGTTGAAGCCGCTTGCACAACTGCAAGTGAGATCTTCTCAGGGTGAGACACAGCTCTTTTTGGAGCTTGAGCTAAACATGTATCACTGTATGTCTGCTAACTATGGTCCACTGGTTGCCTCTGCAGTGGGATACGCGTGGGTCCCGTTGCTGAAGGATGGACGGATTGTCACCCTGGAGCGGCATTTGCCAGTTTCATCCAACCTTCCACCTGGCTACCTGGGTTTTGGAGACACAGAGTCACGAAGGGTAGGAAGGCCATTTTAAATGGACTTAGATGTAAAAGGAAGAGGAAAGCTGAGCTTTTGTTACCACTGTAAGTTCTGGGCTTCTTTTGGAGCTCTGCTCAGCTGGAAAAATCCCTACTTGCATGGCAGCCCCCAAAGCTTAAGGTTCTTAGGGATGGGAGACAGGTTACTTTTAATTCCACTTTTGGTGGTTGTATGGGTTGCAGAGAATATTTTTGTGGCAGGTTGGACTGGGCTGTTGCAGATGGCACAGAGCAGGACAGTGGTCACGTGCTCTGTGCTCACATTCTCATGGGAACCCCTCTGCCTTGCTGTGGCTACAGTCAGGTTACTGGTGTTTGTGGTGGGGGGAACCCCTTCTTCTACCTCAACCTGTACCTTCTGACCAGATGTCTGTCTGTACAGAGCTGCCTTCTCACCACAGTCTAAAACCAAGTACTTGAATGTTGTCTGTTCACAGCAGCCCAGCGTGGATGTGAAGTGGGTGGATGGAGCAAAGCCACTGTTTAAAATCAGAATCCACTTGGACTCCACCATTTACATGCAGGTAAGTTGAGCACCTTGCTGTTAAAGACTTTCAATACATATGCAGAGGAAGAGATTGCTGTATCTCTACTACTGCTGTGCCATAGGTGCTGTGCGAACGAGGTACCTGTGTTGACAGAGTGGCACTGAATTACTTCTGTAGCAGCAGGTCTGAGATTAATTACAGGGATCTGCTCTTTTGGCTGGATGTGATGAGACAATTGTTTGAGTGAATGAGCCTAGGAAGAGCCTGATTGTGGAAATGAGAGATTTCCCCAAATATTACACTGTTTATTAAGTTTAAAAAATAAAATAAAATAAAATAAAATAAAATAAAATAAAATAAAATAAAATAAAATAAAAAGCAGCTTTCTGACAACAGCAGACACTAGAAAACAAGAGTCCTGATTTCACTTTGAAACCAGTTCAGGCTGTTTTACCAAGTCCTTGTGTGCTATCTTATGGCAGTGATGGACTTCTCCAGGCTTCATATGATGTACAGCAAAGATCCCTAGCACACACTCTGGGGCACCTCCTGTCAGCAATGCTCATGGTGAAATGCTTTTGGGAGGGCTGTGCTGGATGTGGTCAGCTGCATTTACAGTCACAGCAACTCACTTTCAGCATCACCTAAATCTGTTTCAGAGTCTTACTGATACTGTACAGCACAGTAGTTCCACTCCCCACCATTTCCAGAAGCTTTTCAGGATTAAATAACCCAGTAATTAAATTTGACCTTGGAGGAGGAGGGAGAGGAATGGGAGAGTACCTCAGATGGACAGTAGGAGGCCAGTGAGGCAGATGGTGAGGCAGTCTCAAAGAATTGCATCTGTGAGAATCCTGCTTCTCCAGGCCAGTTTTGGATGGGGATTTGAGCTCAGTGTGTTGGAAAATGCAGGGAGCAGTACTATAGTACTGGGAGATGGCAGCTGGGGCCTGAGAGTGCCCCTGGTAGTGACATGGGTCTTGCTAGAGACATGGCCTACTGCTGCAGGTAAGTCAGCAGATTTTTGAGGGTAAGCTGCAGAGTAGGGGTTGACAAATATTGAGGCTGCTGTACTGAACTTGTTTGTCTCTTCCAGGACATGCACTTGCACAAATTCTTCCAGTACTGCCAGCTGGTTCAGGCAGGAGCTAAGGAAGTCCCGGGAGAGCTTGTTAAATACCTAAAGGTGAACCCTGCCTGTCAGTGGGATTTGGTTGCTTTCTTACAGACCATCAGTAAATACCCAGACCCCTGCCCTGTAGGAATGTGCACTCACTGCAGCACTGGGACCGGTGCACTGTGCAATATTCTTACCTTTGCTTACTGACACAACTGCCTGCTGTCTGGGTGCTGCTTCCCACTGCCTTCCACAGCAGATAAAACCAGGAGTCAGCATTGTTTTGCTGTGCTCGTAGCAAACCCTCCTCCTGATGCTCTAGATCTGATTCAAACCTTTAAACTGTAGCACAAATCCTTGTTTTCAGGATTATCCATTCAAAACAGGAGTTATTTTCAGTCTGAAAAAGATAAGTGAGATTATCAGTTAAATTTAACCACAGGTGACCTGTGACCCAGACCCAGCTTTTCAGCAATTGCTGCGTCATGAGTAAGGGCCTTGGAGCAGGTCCAGCAAAGGCTTCTGCAGGGAATATATTTCTTGACTGTTTACTGTCCTTGTTTCCCTTCAGAACTGCCTGTTTACCAGAGTGCTGCCATAGCAACAGCTCTGCTTCCAGTGGTGGGGATTTATCACCACAAAGTTACTGGGTGTGTTTCAGATAACATATAAATATTTTAAGAAATAGAAATAATGCCAGCTTTTGAAGCCAAGCACTAAAAGAACAGTTGCTTTTCTTGTGAGAAGTTTGTCAAGGGGCTGGGTAGGTCCCAGCCCTGCCCAGCCACAACGACCTCACTGCAGCCTGCAGACAAGATGTTTACATTCTAACCACAAGTGAGGGCTTCTTACCACAAATACCTCAGATATTTCAGTGATTTAAATAACCAGATACAGATTAAGAACTTCTCATTGGAGTTGCAGATTTGAAAACTGAAAATGAAACACACTGTTTTTCTTAGACTCGTATAGCGAGATTCAGGCAAAAGAGGTCTTTGAGGTGGGTGGAGAGTGTATGCACCAGATGGTCTTGACCTCCACCAAGTCACTTAAATCCCATTTCCAATAGCAGGCTATGCTTGTAGGAGTAAAGTCTCACTGCAAGTCATCAGGTTTCCACACTCCAAAGGCATTTGTGAAATGGGACTTAGTCATTTCAAAAATACCATCACAAGTGCCGGGAAGAACTGGGAGCAAAACCACAGCTTTAAATTCTGGGTTATTGGTGTCAAATTGTAGCATGTGACCTCTGATTAAGTCATAGCTGCCTGGGCACATCTGAGAGGAGGGTTAATACCTGCCATGAATGACTCCTGTTGCTCCCCGAAGGCATGCAGCTGGGATCTGTCAGTTGGAAGGCAGTGAGTGCTGCTATGGGTCCAAGATCTCCTGTCCTCTGGCAAGCTGAAGCCCACACCCTGAAGCATTTGCTAATGCCTGTCCTATTGCCACAGAAATGTCTGTGGACTGTAAATATTTAACATCTGCAAAGTGTTGAACTAAAAGTGTCTGTGTTTTGAACATTTGTTTTAGTGTTTGCACGCCATGGAGATCCAAGTAATGATTCAGTTTCTACCTGTAATTCTTACGCAACTATTTAGAGTTCTTACAAATGTGACACAGGAAGATGAAGTAGCTGTCAACTGCACCATGTGAGTGTCTGGTAAACCATCTGTTTTTCTGCAGTTACAAATGCAAAGCCACAAGCTAGAGTGCAAAGCAGGGTGTGGTTTCCCAGTACAAGGTGCTAAGTGGCTGTCCACTACTGCTTGCTCCCCTGATCCCTGTGTGAAACACCAGCTGCTGTCTCCTGGCAGGTCTGAGGGCCATGGGGCATTGTGTGGCCCCTGCCCTGGGAGCCGCCTGAGGAAAAAAAGCTGACCCTTTAAAGATACTCCTGGTTTGTTTTTCAAAAGAAAAGGGGTTTGCTGGTGGAGATGGCTCTGGGAGACAAATTACTGGGGCATCAAAAGGCTCCAGAGCACCCAGGCACGTCCCAGGCGCAGGCAGCAGTTGTGGTTTCCCAGGGGAGTGGTGCCCTGGTCTGCTCCTTGCACACCAGTGCCCGTGTCACCAGCGCGGCTGCAGTTCCCCCGCAGCGGCCGCGTCAGGCAGCGCTGCTGATGCGGTCGCTCGCCCGCTGTCGATGCGGTCGCTTGCCCGCTGTCG
>JANVCC010000049.1:9151623-9194706 GCA_025345505.1 Todiramphus chloris collaris | reverse complement strand
GATGCGGTCGCTCGCCCGCTGTCGATGCGGTCGCTTGCCCGCTGTCGATGCGGTCGCTCGCCCGCTGTCGCAGAGCACAGGGCGCGCCGCGGTTCGTGCAGCGACGCTTTCCCGCGGGCGCGGCCCCGAGGGGGCAGCACCGCCTCGGGCCTGGGCCGCGCGGGAAGGGCCCAGTGTGCGGGCTTGTGCGGGGCCCAAAGGGAGCAGAGGGTGCAGAAGCGGCTTCCCTGCCTAGCTCTGCCCACGACCCCCCCTAAACTGATGGATGCGCTGAAACATCCATCTTCCGCCCGTAGTTCTGCCTCTGTGAATTGCTGCAGCCTGAAGGGGGATGGAGGATCCCGCTCCGCTTCCCCCGACTCCAGGAGGCACGATGCATCCGTGTACCAAAAGCATCTCGCTGTCGTGAAACCAGAAGTCTGAGGCTGAGCCCTGATCCCCCAGAGATGCAGAGCCCATTGCAGTCCTAGCCTTGTGCCGTGTGGTGCAGGCTGGGGGACGCTGTAATCTCGCTCCAGTTGAATCATCAGAGGGCAAGGATGGGAGAACAAGTGACCCTGGCTGCCTGCTGGCTGACCAGCTCCCACCTTCACTCACAGAGATTTTTTAAAAGCTTGGCCTGATGCTTCTCAGTTTGTCCATAGCTTTCTGTTCCTGACAACTGTTTTCTCATCCAGACTTTCCGAGTGGAATTTAAAACCCACTTTATCTGATAAATGTCTTGTAAACTCCTCCCAGTGGTTTGGCCTATGGTGTCTGTGACAATATGAAGCAGTTTGTTGTTCCCTCTGGCTGGGACTGGAATGTAAATCCCCAATGTTTGCTGGGCAAACCAGATGCTTGCTGCCTTCATCAGCCACCTGGAGTTCTTCCAGAGGGCAGGCATGTTCTCCAGGGACTGCGTGTCCCCAGTGAACTGCGGGCAACAGCCCAAAAATAATCCAGTGCACGTAATGAGGAGCAAGTGATGTAAAATCAGTAAAAAAGAGCCTTCCAGAATTACTCAATGCAGAGGATGCAGGCAGGTATCAGAGTATAACAATGACAGAGAATTTTTTCCCCGCTTCTCAGCAGAGATTCTGAGAGGGGTTTGTGTTCATTTTGAAGACTTGATATAGTAGCTTAGTTGTTCACTGTCACTTGTATTATCATTAAGGAAGGGCTTCCAGTGAGGACAGACTAAACATGTGATAAGCTGTACAGTGTGGATTAAGCTGTAGCATGTGCAGGTGGGGCAAGTGGGCTTGGTCTCCATATAGCAAGTCTGTAGGATACCACTAAAGAGAACTGGGTGCCAAACAGAATCACTTAATAATTTTGTTTTCAACTTATCTAACACCTGAACATGTTTCAGGTGCCTGATGCTCTCTGCAACGTGAATTTAAGTAGCTGCAGGCTTTAATCCTGCTGTGCATGGAGCACAAAGAATAGGATGTGTCCCACACAGAGAAATGCTTCACCTCACCTCCTTGTGCAAGGAGCCACAAGCATCGAAGACAAGCTGATCTGGGTGACACCTGGTCCAGCACCAAAGTGGAGAAGAGGCTTTGGCCACCTCAACCCTGAGAGCTCTGTCGAGTGGTTGTGTTGTGGCAAGGATGGTGCAGCCATGGGAGCTGTGAGGGGTGCAAGTACTGTCTCTGCAAATGAGGCCATGCCACCAGTGAGGTTTCTGGGGTTGAGCAGGATAGGAGACAGACAGTGTCTTCTTTTATGAGCTGGAGGAACTTGTCCTGGCATTGTGTGCTGAACACAAATCACATTTCTTCCTAGGGTTCTTCTGCACATTGTGTCCAAGTGCCATGAAGAAGGTCTAGACCACTACTTGCGCTCCTTCATAAAGGTCAGTTGTGACACACTGCTTTGCAAAACTCCCTGATGGGAGCAGGCACACTGCTGACACTGTTCCTCTTGCCTTAGTATGTCTTTCGAGCTGAAAAACCCAGTGTCACACAGGCGAAGATGACTCATGAAATCTTGGTTCTTTCCATGGCCACTATCTTGAAGCAGTCAGCAGATTTTCTAGCCATCAATAAGCTACTCAAGGTAAAGTATTGGCAATACTAGCTGCCAAGGGTGGAGGGGGAGAAAAGGGGGTCCAGTATAAAGCCCAACACTTTCACCCATCTAAACCCACCACAAGAGCAAAACTACCAGGGCAGGTCCTTGCATCCACATCCTTGAGATTCTCCTTTTACAGCAGAGATGAATTCTTGCAGGGAACCTGGCTGTGTTAAGGCTTATGGCAGGATGCAGCAAAGGGCTTTTCATTTTGCCAGTTTTATCTATTTTCTTCAAGCCACATGTGAGGGGGCCCACAGGAGGCAGGTTCTGCTGGCTCCTTGCAGGGTGCATCGGAGTGCAGAGGGGATGGACCTATTCCCACCCCAAGACTGGCAGGACTCCTCTAGGTAGCAAAGGCACCCATGCCCAGCTAATTGTTCAAACACAGCTATGTTTACAAAAAGCCACTTGAATGTGAGCTCTCCCTCCCACAATACTGCTTCCCCACACAGTCTAACATGGTCAATTGTGCTGAGAAAAATAATGGTATTGTTTGTTCATTCTAGTACTCGTGGTTTTTCTTTGAAGCACTGGCAAAGTCAATGGCAATGTACTTACTGGAAGAAAACAAAATCAAGGTAAAAATTAATTTGGTGCTGCTTTACAGAACCATCACAAGCTCTCCTCCAAAAATTTTTCTGACAAACTATGTAGCTCTTTATTTACAAAAACTCGGAAAAGCTGAGCAGCTAGCTAGATCTATCTTTATTTTCACTTTACTTTTCCCTTCCCTTCTTCCCCTTTTCACTTTCAACTGTAATTTAAAAATTCCAGACCTCCTTATGGCTCACGCAGCCTCCTTTTCTGTTACTAGCTACCGCACTTTCAGCCAGTGCTTGCTTTGTGCCACTGTCCATTCGGAAACAACGTAAACAAATGCTAGCAGGAACTTGTGCCTGTGCTCAGTTCTCGTCAGCACTATGTAGGCTGTGCTTTTGGTTTCAGCTGCCCAGAGGCCAGCGCTTCCCCGACTCCTACCAGCATGCCCTGCATTCGTTGCTGCTCGCCATCATTCCTCACGTGACCATTCGCTATAACGAAATCCCTGAAGAGTCCAGGAATGTCAACTTCAGTTTGGCTTACTTCCTGAAGGTCAGCAGTCTCTTGCCTTCTCCCAGGCTTTTAACAGAAAAAAACCCCAACCAATTAGAAATCAGCAGCAAGCAAACAAATGTGTTTGTGCTTACCATCTCTCTGTTTTCTTCAGTGCTGAAACTCTGAAGGGGATAAGCTTTCCTAGGAAAGAAACTTTCTCTTTCCAAGAGAGACTATAATACTATGTTTCAAGCTGCACCAGGGGAGGTTTTGCTTGAGTATTAGGAAGAACTTTGCTGAGTGGATTATCAGGTGTTGGAATGGGTTGCCCAGGGCAGTGGTGGAGTCCTCATCCGTGGGGGTGTTCAAGAGCTGATGAGATGGAGTGCTTAGGGATATGATTTAAGGGGTAGACTTGGAAGTGTCGGGTTGATGACTGGACTAAATGATCGTACAGGTCTTTTTCAATCTAGACATTTCTATGATTCTATGTTATCTAGGGTGTTCAGTCATGCCTAGCAACTGTTCAAAATCAGACAGGAAATATATTTGTTCTTTTTTTAAGTGTTTCTGTTATCCACTGGACACTTAAATGAGGTCATCCAAATAATTTCAGAGAAGCAGGGCCGAGTATGTTTTGGAAAGTCAGCAGCAGCCCAGAGGATCAAATCTGACTACTGAAAGAACAGTAGTATGGAGATGATTTAGGATGATTGCTTTTATTTTTAATGATTGGTCACATGTTGCTATTTTTTCTCCAGCGCTGTTTAACCTTTATGGACAGAGGATTTGTTTTTAACTTGATAAATGATTATATTTCTGGATTCAGCCCAAAAGATCCTAAGGTAAGCAGCATGTTTCCTGAAAGGTGGTTTGCAGTTGTACGTGTCTATGTCAGTCAAAGCTCTGTAGTGATTGTTTTATACAACTCTTGAAGGCCTTTTAGAAACTGTTTCTGCAGAGTCTTCTGGAGGCAGAAAACTCCAGAAATCTGTGCCAAGAGCCTGTATGCAGCTAAGCTTTAAAACAATGTGAAGAGTCAGAACTAAAGGAGAGATTGGCTAATAGTCTGGCTGAAAAAGGTAAAGAAGTTGCAAATGTTAGCAATGACATGTAGGGGAAACAACAGAAAAATGTGGCAGTTTCACCAAATACTATTTAGATTTCCCAGTTCTTGTGCAACAAACACTTTAAACTGGAAACAGAAAACATAGTTTATGTTTTGTTTTATTTTCCTCAGCTTCTGATTGAATACAAGTTTGAATTTCTGCAAACCATTTGCAATCATGAGCACTATATTCCTCTGAATTTACCAATGACCTTTTCCAAACCCAAGCTGCAAAGAGTTCAAGGTATGTCCTTTCTCAAGAGGCTGGCTAGAGATCTATCATTTATTAGTCCTGATGGTTTCTGACAAAAGAAATTTGGTTTGGTGTCAAGGAAATTAATGTTCTGGTTAGCCTGATGTATATTAATCACAGGAAAAGATGCTATTCTAGCAGGTTTACCTCGTCTTACTCCAGAATGGTATGCCGTCTTTTCAGTATTTCCTTTGTTTAAGTTTGCATGGGACTAACAATATCCAAAAGGAACTACCCCTATTTCAATATATACACAAATTGTGCAAGTGTGAACCTTTGTTCCCACGAGTGTCAGCATCTCCTGAGAAGTGGGGTGTCTCATTGATTGGTGCTGTAGAGAATGGAGATCCAGAAGAGACTGAATTCACTGCTCCACTGCCATCGATGGCCACAAGAAGGTGATTTAGGTTACTTTCTACTTTCATTTTGAACAAGTGTATAGCACTGCACAAGTGTGTTCAAGCTTGTACTCAAACTTGGGCTGAAGGCAGCCAGCAGAGAAGTGAGCTCATGCCAATCCTTAGTGCATACCAAGGGCATATGTACTGTGGAACCACCATGTAGCATCCCGGCTGCTCTCACCGTCAGAGTGTGTCCCCTTTGGTCCTGATGCTATTCACCACAGGGCAGATGGGGTTTGCCAGGGGCTGAGCTGAGGCACTGTGCAAGTTTGAATTGCTGCAGCTCTGCTACTGATGACAGTGCAGACCACAGCACTGAGCCCAGCAGCATGCCTCATTGGCCTTCTAAGATTACTGCAGGCATAGCCTCATTCTCTCTGAGTCCTGATTTGTCATCTGTGCTAGATAAATATAGTAAAGATTGCTGGGTTTGGTTACTAATAGCCTGGCCAAGATAAGTACTACAGAGGGTTGTGATTCCCTCGTGTGGATGCCTCCATGCCCAGTGGATGATTTTGTTTCTGATGGAGGCAAGGGAATATTTGATTGTGCCTCAGAGTGCAATCATACGACTCTTAAAATGGTTCCACATACATCCAGGTGGCAGAAGCAGCAGTAACTGAAGTTTCCCTTATTTTGCTGTATTTCTGACTGCTCAGAGCTTTGTGGACTAGCTGCTAATCTCTTACGCTTGCATCAGTTTGGATACTTTCCTCTCATACTTTAACAGAACACTGCTAGAAATGGCTGAGAAAGAGAAAAACATAACCACAGTGCCTCCCTGTTGCTTATTAGTGGCATGATAACATAAAGATGCTCTTCCCTGGTTGACATTCCCCTTTGCATTTGCAATGGTTAAACTGAAAAGCTGTAAGATCTGCTTATCTTTCCTCCTCTGTTTTACTGTGACTTGGACCTACCAGCTGAGGTTCACTCACATCTCTTGACAGTAGGACAGCCTATCCTCAGGTAGCAGAGGTGCCTTTGCAGTTGTGATGGTGCTCTGCCTGCCACAGAGGAGATATGTAGTGATACATCTCCATTGCAAACTTCTCTGGTTTTATGGACAGCCCTGTGACTACTATTGTTCCTGTTGTTACTGTATTGACAGTGAGCTCAGCGGTGGGAAGGTACGATGTGCATGTCACTGAGGAGATATCTTGTTGGCATGCCTCACATCTTTTATCAGCTTGTTTGGATGAAGAGGTGACATGCCCAGCTCCCTACTACTCTGTTTCTGGGAAAAGAAGGAGTAGCCCCAGGGAAGGTGGAAAAAGAAGGCTTCTGCAGCAGAAGCTGGTGCAGAAGGGCCTGCATGCAGAGCACATCCCTGTTACCACATCCTGTTGAGCTTGAGCGTTGCATCTTGGAGCAGTTTCTCTGAAACATCTTAGCTAATAAGGGTCTAGTTGCTGGTTTGCATCCCTGCTGCCTTTCCCAGAGGACATGTGTGTTTCATCAGCCAGAGCAAAGCCTGGAGCCTGTCCTCACAGGCTGCAGTACAGAAATGTTTTTACAGTCTTGGGATAGCAAAGAACCCAAGAGACTGACAGGCTGGAAGTTAAGCAATGGCCTTACAAGTAATATTGATACTGACATACTGTCCTGTTTCTCCAGTATTTAGAGGATTACTTGTTCCTGTTTAGTTTTGCTATTTTTTTTCTATTTGTCCCTTTTCTTTTTGCACACAAATGAGATTCTTTTTTGTTTTCTGTGGAACAGTTCACTTTAGTAGGAAGGTCCAACTGGGGTTACTGAATCCTGAATGAATGTTAAATTAAATACACAGCTTACAATCAATTAGTTTGCATCCAACTAATAATATAACCATGATGTGTGACACTTAGGCACTTGCTAACATGACTAACAATGAAATCTAGATAATGCTCCAGATTACTTTCTCTTTCCTCTGAATCAGACTTTCACAAACCAGTAAATGCTACTTATGAATCAACGAACTTAAAAATATCTTTTGCAGCCACAGAGCTGTTGGAAATCTTTGGCTGGGATTTTCAAGGCTCTGTGTATTCATCCTGCCTTACCACAGAAAAACTTTAACATCTTTGGGTTTTTTTTTTTTTAAATGTCTGAGCTGAGCACAAAGCATTTGTACCCTTTGGGGGAAGAACACACAGCTTTGGGGTTATCCCTTTGGGAGGCTTAAAGCAACAGTCAAATGATGCCTGTCGTGGCTCTGATTAGGTATAGGGGTTGCCTGACAGAGATAACGGTGTCAGAGCAAGGTCATTCATAGCAGCCTGAGTGCACGTGTACCCTGCACTGAAATCTGTGTCTGTGTTGCTTCTCAGTTGCATTATTCAGGCACATCAGTGGAAATGATACCTTATCCCTTAGCAGCTGCACTTTTGATCACAGTATGTATCCTGAATCTGCATGAGATGCAGAGTCCAAGTTAAGTTAGCCAAGCTGATTAGATACTGAGCTGGCTTTCTGCTGGCAGTCAGTGCAGCATTTAAGGAGCTGTGTTCAGTATCTGCTGGTGGGAAGATAAGGGAGTCTCCCAGTTTTTGGCAGGCAGCTTCCTGGAACTAGTCCCAGCTCCCTGGTCTTTGTATTGCAGCTCGAAAGCCCATCTGTGTAAACTACTGAAGGATACAGTAGTGGTCACTTGGCACTACGTCCTTGTTTGCGTCCCTCATCTCAGCAGGAGTCTTTGCCTTTTCTGTGCTCTCTGACCCGGTGAGGAATGCAGATTTCACAGAGGATGTGGAACAAGCTGCAGAGATGGCACTGCTAGCGCTGGGCGACTGTGATAAAGGCACTGTCTCCACTGCCTGTTACCACCCTCACAGCTGCTCCATGGAGGTGCAAACCTCCTGCCTACCTGAGTAGTTAGGGGATTTACAGGAGTAAAAACCCCAGTCAGGAGCAAAGCAGCCCCCAGGCAGTAAATCACGCTGTCTTACCCTGTTTCATCTATCTCTGACTTTACAAGTTACTCTTTGGAGTGCTAAGCTTTGTAAAGCATCACACTGCACAAATCCTTCTTTCAGCTGCTGCTGAAATGGTGAGGGCTGAAATTAATGATTAAGATGAACTGGAAGATGCCAGGTTCTTTGATATGACTTAACTCAGTCGTGGAGAAAACTGTACTCAGTTAAGGCTTTATTAAAAGATCAGTGCGCTGTAGGAGAGTGAGTGATGAACTGTACTCATGGACTGTTGTGGCTTCCATGACCGTTACATCTTTCTCTGAACAGATCCTCAGAACAGTTCCCTTAACCATTGTCTTGCTCTTTCTTTCAGATATAACTCTTGAATACAGTTTAACTGATGAATATTGCAGGCATCATTTCCTGGTGGGGATGCTTCTCAGAGAAACCTCTGTTGCCTTGCAGGACAACTATGATATCAGATATACAGCCATCTCAGTCTTAAAAAATCTCTTGATAAAGCATGCCTTCGACAACAGATACCAGCACAAGGTCAGGCATAGTTTTTTTTTTTTGGTCTTTTAAATGTAGTATTCTTGAATTTTGTGAAAAAAAAAAAAAACATATGTCAGAGTTTTTGATCTTGCATGGTGCACCAGAATTATTCTTATTGCTTCTTAGGGAACTGTTGTAAGTAACTGATAGCTATGGCATAGCAGTAATAGTTTTGAGAAATGACCTGGAAACACAAACAATGCAGTCAGAAAACTGTAGCACTATTGTTCATGCTGAGTATTTAGATAATAAAGCCTTCAGACATTAAGGAACTTGAGAGTGTCATTAGCCAAGAGGCTGTTCAACAAAATTAAGCAACATCAATGTTCTTCTGGTCTTGGGTTTAAATTAATAGCCTGCATTAATATACTATAATTAGGAAACAGGACTGATCTCTGTTACAAGTTAGCTGCATGTTTTACTAATTAGTTAATCAGAGGAGAGGATCTGTGGATTCTCATGAGATGCTGGATTTCCGCTGTGTAGCTTTCAGCTTTCTTCGATCAGAAGCTTGGTGTGTGCTGTTGCTGAAAGAGTCTGGAGATGGGCTGGTTCTCTTCCTTGATGCTGCTCCCAGCTGACTTATATGTCCTTGAAAGCGCCCAGCTATCTGTGCAGGCACTATCTGTCCTTTCTCTAGGCTGCAAACATATGTCTGTTTAGAGTTTAGCTCCTCAAACTGCTCCATTCCTGAGTTTTATCTGGGAGTGTGGATATCCTCCTGGGCATGAATGGTGGGAGAATTGACCTGAATGTGCCCAGAGCACCTACTCTGCATGGACCCAGAGTCTTTCCTCTCCCTCTCCCTTCTCTGCCTGTTTGGAAGGACTGAGCAGGATGTGGGCTTGCTTTTCTCTGCAGAGAGGATTCGTGGTGACTTGCACAGCCTGGAGACAAATCTGCAGCCCATGGTAGTTGGCAAGACTTAATATTTCAGGAGAGAGTTGACAGTTCTCTGCCAAGACTGGGTCAGAGGTAGCCTGTTTCAGCTCTTCTGGGTGCCTGAAAAACCCTCACACTAATTCAGGGACTGAGCCCTCAGTGTTCAGTGCTCTCCCTGCTCCTCAAAAACACTGTCTTAAAATTGTCCTACTGGCTTTTTGTCCATGCGTTGTGCTCCAGGCTACGTGACCAGGAAACTGCCTGGAGACAGGGCAGGCTGCTCAACTGGTGTCCCAAGACACCAAAGCAAAAAAATCACATCATGAACAGAAGAGGCTGAGGGTGGCAGGGTCTGTTGCTGCATCCAAGGAAACCCTGGTTCCCTCACTGGCTGAGAGAGGGTTTTCTCAACACAGGGGTGCTTTCAAGAGTTCTTCTATCTTTTGTCACACAGAATCAGAATAATAAATTGGATTCTTGTAATTGTTAAAATATGCCATTCAATTTGCAAGCCTAAAATTTCTTCTGTTTTTTACCCTTTCTGTCAACTCCAGAGTAATAAATTTTTAACAAAAAATAATTGGATGTAAAAGACCCCTGCATTTAGAAAACATCAACCAAACCATTTTTGATCCATATAACTTAATCCAAATTACTGTTCCTACCAGCAGTCTTAACCAGAAGCATTTGTTATGGAGAATTCCTGACTGCAAGCAATAGCCAGCACCATGCGAGGAGCAAATGTTTTTGTTTCCTTGCTTCTGGGTGTTACTGTGAAGCTATGCGAGTTAAGTTCCAGTTAAAGAGTTAGAAAATCCAGGATTTAGTTTGCCACGCATCCTGTGTGACTGGGAATGTTATTCAGCCCTCAAAATCCCTGAGTACCCCAAGCTTGCTGATAGAAGGTCAATACCTGGCAGCTCTGGAAGTGCAGATGAGAATCTAAAACAACCCATGTCTTCAGACACCACATGTAGTGTGTGTGTTCTGGCTCAAGAGTTTTCCTTTTTTGCTCCATTGAAAGCCTGGGCTCTTACCTACATCTTGTCCTGTCTTTTTTCAGAACCAGCAAGCAAAAATAGCCCAGCTCTACCTGCCGCTGCTTGGGCTGCTCCTGGAGAACCTCCAGCGAGTGGCCAGCCGCGAGGCACTCTACTCCTGCACAGCCGCCTCCAGCCCCGTAAGTAAAGCCCAGCAGTGCCTCTTTGCCCTTCTCCTCAGCCCTTCTCTCCCTGCACACCCCCTGCGTGACTGTCACTGCCTGCAGCCAGGCTCAGCTTTAGAATGAAGTGCGATTTCTTCTACCCACAGACCCGTAATTTGCATGTTTCTTTTAATTTGGCTTTTCCTGTGACTTTGTTCTGTCTGTAGCACTGGGTACAATGTCTCTGCCTTTTGCTTGCTATCATTTAACGTGCTGTTAGGTGAGGTAAGTCCTTTTGCTTGCTATCATTTAACGTGCTGTTAGGTGAGGTAAGTCCCTCCAAGTGCGATGAGTTACAACAGGACTTAGCCTCAGACTGCAGCAGCTGTTCTGGGGAACTGCCCTGCCAACGGAGTGTTACGTGTGGTTCCCAGGCAGGCTTAGCCTCGCAGACTGGACTTTCCTCATTGTTTGGGGCAAAACAAGAACAAAAAGAAAACATATGAGAAAAACAACTCAAAATTTCAACTCAAATGATGAAAAACAAAATGGAAAAACTGCTATAGTTTACTTTAATATGTTCTGCTGTTCTTTATACTCCTCCCTGAGTCATTTGTCTCCTTGTTATGGAAGTAAGGAAATACGTGGTTCTTTTTTTTCATCTGTGTTTTAAAAGCTCTGATTTGCCTTCTTTTGTTTCATTACTCTCTTGTATAAAAGAATAGGTCTTCCTTTCCATTGACAAAAACTTTATATTGTTTTACAGGCATCCAGGGATGAATTCATATGCAGTTTTGCATCACCCTCAAATAGATCCAGCCTGATTGCAGACAAAGATACAGGTAAATTAATTTTTCTACATTTTACTTTCCCATTTATTTTGAATCTAGCTATCACCAGCTTTCAAAACCCGTTACCCGAAACTGAAACTCTCATCTGTCAAAAGACCTCTCAGAGTTTGTATGCTTTTCCTTGGACGTGGTATCACCCCAACTGTCCTTTCCAGATTAATCATCTTTTGACATGGAGCTTTGGCACATCCTCCGCTCGCTGTCTGTGATGCGCTGAGGAGTACTGGTGCAAAGGATTAATTGTGGGGTTTATTTCTTTTCAGCCTGTGGAGCAGCACTTCCAAATGGTCATACAATAAAACGAGAGGACTCGAAAGGATCCCTGAACTCAGAGGGGACAACCAGTTCCCCAGATCAGAGTGAAAATGTAACGTATCTGGGGTTAGGAATAACAATGCTCACTACACCAGTCTGTGGGCTGTGTTAAATAAGAGGGAGGGAAAAGGAGTTCCACATGGTAACGCTCTCAAAAGCCAGCTTATAAGTATCTCTGTCTGGAAACAAACACATTGATGTTTAACAGAGGAGGCCAGACTCATGGTTCTGGTATGCTTTCCCTCTTCAAACATCTCTGAGCTAAAAATATAACTGTTGACAAACTACTTATCAAAGATGAAAGACAAAATCCACGGGGAAGCTCTCTGCTCCCATCGTGCATTTATCCACACTTAGATGTGCTCCCTGTGCGTGGATGGATCTGAGCCTGGCCAGTGACCAGTGCACAGTGTTGGGAAATGGTTTCCACATACAGCTGGGAGACAGTGCACCATGATGTGAGATTGCCAGTGACTGCTGACATGAGAAGATGAGGTATTTGTAGGAAAATCAGCACAGGATAGAAACCACAGTCCAAAAAACTTGCAGAAGGTGACTGCAGTCACACGACAAATTGCTTTGACCCCACTGTTCAGACATGGTGTACTCTCCTCGTTGGCACATTGCACTCATAGATATCAGGTATTTGCACAAACCAGCCCCTGGTTTTCCTCAAGGCACTTTCCAGATGTCTTGGGTTGCCGTGAATCATTGATGCAGCTTTAAAAACTTTGGCCCTTAGAACAAGCAAGGCAACGATGATCTGGATTCCTGCTGACTCTGTCCTGACATGCTTAGGAGAGGTGGGGCCTTTCAGGCTCTCCCACGCAAAGCTACAAGACCAAGTATAGCCAAACACTTGACTATCATCTGTTCATTTTCAGCAAAGCTCTGACCATGCTGATAGGATTTGCAGAAAGCATTATTGCTTGCAGCTCAGCTCCTCCCCACAGCTAGACATCATCTTCTGTGTCCTTGAAGGTACAGTTTTCAGCATCACTGAAAACAGCTATTCTGTTAGGGAATGCAATATCCACAAAACCATGCAAAAGTGATGCCACATGGAGGAGCACAGCTTTGATTCTGCTCTACAGAGGTAGAGATGTTGCTTATCTCCTGTTCCCCTGGAGTGACTTGTGTGCTGACTTGATAGTTTGTCTTGTTCAACAGCAAAGTTCTGGTTGTAGCACTCTATCACCAACTCTGAACTGAATGTTTAATTCTGTTTTATGACTCACATCTGCAGTTTGTCCCAGAATAAACAACAAATAAGATCTGTGGATTCCTCTCCAAACACGAGAGGCACAGCTTTAAGAGAAATGTACTTCTTAGAGCCTAATTGTATCCATTTGACAGAGGATAGGGCTAGGATGAGCACAGAGAATGCAAAAAAAAAAAATTGTAAAGCTTTAGAAGTCATGTTTCCCACTACAGAATGCCCAAGCCTCTCCCACAAAGATTGACTCACCAGCAGGACTTATCTTTCCCTAAGTTACTAAGTAGGAGGTAAAACAAGAGACACTTACAAAATCTGGGGGGGGGGGGGAATTCTTTTCTTAAGCAGAAATTCCCTCATCTTTTAATAACAGACACTTTGTTTTGAAGTGTACATCTTTAACAGAAAGTTAGATTCTTGCTTTAAAATGTGACACATAGTGAACTATCTTGTTTGACAAGAACTGACTTAAAAAATGTCTGGGAGCTTAGATACTGCAGAGAGCAGGGGAAGTGAAAGCAGGGCTGCTGTGCAGTTTGCTGGATAAGCTATCATTCTTTGCCCAGACATTTTTTTTCTGGGCAGAGTAATGTTTGACCATGTGTCCAGGATTTCCAGACTGCTCATCACTGGATGGGCAGCAACCCCAAAGGATGAGATGTCTCCAAAGCATAGTGCTGTGGGGGTGCACATGTAGGAGGACAGGAGGAATGCTGGTACACTTGGTGTGTGCCAGGTTTGCTATGCCCACACTGCATGGCTTCTGGCCCTGTGCTCTGCTTGGGCACAGCCCAGGCACTCAGGGCCACTGGCCTCTACACCACATCTATGTCCCCTTAGATCCGCAGAAGCTCCACGAGGAGCAGCATGTCACACTGCAGCCGGCTGGACCAGTTTGAGATCCGGACACTCCTGATGTGCTACCTCTATGTTGTGAAGATGATCTCAGAAGGTTGGTGGCTCTTGCTCACTGGAGGGCAGCCAGAAAGACAATAGACCATCACCGGCAGTTTTGGTCTGTAAGGTCCATCTTTATTTTTTAAAAAAATCTCAGTGCACTCTTATTTCTTTTCTTTCAGATACTCTTTTAGCTTACTGGAACAAATTCTCCCCCCAGGAGCTGATCAATGTCCTTGTGCTTCTGGAGTGAGTATCATGATGCTGCAGTTCAAACACTGTCTTTGTGTGGGCAGCATTGGCCAAGAAGAAAAATGAGTGCAGTTTACCTTGTGAAGTGCACTGTGCAGCACCCGAGCTGTTCAGACAGGTTGTAATGAAATGTTCTTCCTGCCTCTGAGGAGAAACGGGTGTATATTGAGGGAGCATGGTGAAGTGGCAGTGCCCTGTGCTCAGTCTTGGCTGTGCAGAAGGTGTCCTACCACCCACAGGTGAGCAGGGCTCACGGCACAGCCTCCTGCTGTAATCAGTACAACCTCCACTTTCCAGCGGGTTTGGTGGAACACGTGGGTGAGGAGACAGGGATGTGCTGTAAGGTTTGGAAACTGAGGGTATGAGGTGAAGTGACTTCTACATACAGACCCAAACCCTCACGCAGAGAGGAGTGTGTTACTGAGGAGTTACTGATCTGCAGGATCTGTAACACATATATATTTTCTTTCTAGGGTGTGTTTGTTTCACTTCAGATACGTGGGGAAGAGAAATATTGCCAGGTACTGTACTCTTCCATCCGGGGCCGGGTTGGGGGCCCGTCCCCACGCTCCCTGCCACGGCCGAGGCAGGAAGGGAGCATGCACACCCACGCCGGGCAAACCCAAGCAGGCAGGAAACCTGCAGGGCTGGGACTCTGCTCAGCATCATGCTGCAAGCAGAGTCCCCTCATCTTAGCACCCTGCCCCTTCCCTCTCCTCCAGCTCCTGCATGAGATCCCCAGGCCCGAGCGCTCCTGGCTGCCCACGCAGCTTGGCAGTGTCCCCCACGGTCGGCAGCAGGTGAGACATGAGTTGCATTTCTGCTCCCTGAGCAGCAGCACTGCTGTTTCATTAGCTCTAGGGCTGTCTGGCACAGGCGAGACCAGGGGAGCCTGATCAGTCCACTGGGATTGTCCAGGATAAACCAAATTAGTGCACTGGAGGAGGGCCAGGTCTCAGTCCTGGTGCCTCAATGTAACCCTGTAGCGGTGCGGCCGCCGCTGTGTGTCCAAACCCGCAGCCTTCCCTTCCCCTTGCAGGGTGAGCGATGCCTGGCTGTCCAAGCACACGGGAGCCGATAGGAAATCCCAGACGATGCCAGCGCTCCGCAGCAGAGCTGGGGGAATGCAGGTGCGGCTCCAGCATCTGGGCAGCTTGGAGACCTCCTTCACACTCAACCACAGTATGTACAGCAGAGTGAGATGGGACAGGGGAGTATTAGTCTGCTGAAAACTGCATGTAGCCATTTTCCCCTTGCTGCTTGTTGCCTCAGGATATTAAAACTCTGAAGAATTACAATGTTCACTGCTCCTCCCGGCAACATTCTTAGACTGGTGAGGATGACATTTGAGCCAGTCCCTTAAAAATCACCCCTGGGATTTAGGACTTGCCTGGCTTCTTCCTCTCACCTGGCTTGGCTCAGCTCCTTGGCTGAGTGTGTGTGCAGGCAATGCCTTGGTTTGGGTAGTGAGGGGGGCAGACAGGAGAACTGCCCTGCACAGAGAACTGCGCCAGGATCTGCTCTAAGCCTCTCCACATGTTTTGCCCCATTGCAGTGCCTTGCCATTCCCCCTCTGGGGATGCAACCCAGATACCTCATTCTCTGCCTGGCTTCAAAGACGGTGGGATTAAGGGTAAATACTGACATTGGTTTTCTCAGTTGGCATCAGGCTGAGGCAGCTCCTCTGAATGGAGATGGCAAATTCAGCATCTTACTATTCTTACCTCATCTCCCAAACCCAAAGTGCAAGGGGAGAGCCACATCTATATCAGCATTGAGATCTCATGAGAGCTGCAGTGTTTTGTGCTTCTTCCTCCTGATTTGCTTTCTGTCTGCAGATGCAGGCACCTCAGAAGCAGATATTGTGCACCAGGCACTACTGGAGGGCAACATTGCCACTGAAGTGTGCCTGACAGTCCTGGACACCATCTCTTTTTTTACTCAGAGTTTCAAGGTCAGCATTGAAATCAAAAGTATTCTAGAAATGTGTGCTGTGTGTGTGCTGTGTTTTGTGATCCGTTCTTCTACAATGGCAGATTATGGAAGGCTTTACAAAAGCAAATGATTTTCAGCTTGTTTATTTTCCAAAATGCTGAGTGTTCCACAGGGTCTCAGAGTAATTACAAATTCAGGCAATCTTGTAATTTCTTCAAAACTGCCAAACCAGAGAAAATTATGTGGACATTATACCATAAGTGTAGGCATTACAAAAATAGAATAAGAGGAAACGTACACCATATAGAAAGGAGGGACTAGAGGAAAGGGAAATGAAGGTCTAGCATTCTTAGAACAGTCACTGTTTTCTACCATAAATTGCCTAGAAGCGAGGCCCAGATTTCTCTGAATCACTGTACATTAATATTTTGGGCTGAGGCATTCCAGCTGTGGTTACCAGTTCAGATAGGGCTAGTACCTCTGGTAGAAGTTTTCTCCTCCATATATTGATTTATGCTCCTGGAAGTCATTGGCATCTACAAGAATTAAAGCCTTTGTGGTGAAGAGAACCCCAGGCTGGCAGGAAAATGCTGAAATACTGTTCCAGAAAAGCTCTTCCTCGAAGCGTGGCTGGATCAGTCCTGTTCACAGCAATGTGTCTTGCCTAATGTCTCAAGAACAAATCTGGTTTTCATAGTAAGCACAATGAATATTTTCTTTTTAGATGAACTGAACAACACAAAGAAAAAGGTCATCATATCCTCTGCTTCTGTTACAGTGCAAAAAAGCTTTCCTCGTGCTTATATTAAATTACTCTTTAAAAATTTGGTAACAGCAGAAGGATTTACATGCAAGAGTTAAAACTTACTTGACTTTCTCAGTTGCTTCATCTTGAATATGGCTGAATCACAAAACAATGTGATTTTCAAACCACAAGATAGACTGGATTCCCTTCCACTTTAATGGGCTTCAGTTTTGCTTTTATGGTCAGACAGTGTTACTGCACAAAAGCATGCTCTATACTGCAGATGCTGTTCTTACTGCCAGGGTAAATGAGGTCAGTTAAAAAGTATGGATCCTAAACCTAAACTACAAGAGGTGTATAGGATGTCAAAAGACAAATCTGAGCCAGCCCAAGAATTGCTTGGACTAGCCATGAGATAGGGACAACTGATCTCCTATCAGTATGGGCCATCCACATCCTTGCTGAGTGGCCATGATGTTCCAGACTTCCTGCACAGCAGCTGCAAGGATAACAGCAGGCACAGGCAAGATAACTCTGACACCAAACTGTATTAATTGTCTCCTAGTAATTCCATTTTACCATTTCTTCAGAAGGTGCAAACTGTTAAAAGCTTTGCAGGGGACAAGGGAAGTGTACTGACTTGCTACAGCTACAAATTTTCCCAGTGAAAAGATGGGATAGTCTATTTTTTGTTCTTTCTCTCTTTTGGGCTGCAGATGAAATGCTTGTTGTGACAAATAAAAAGAAATGGAAAAAACGGTGTGATAGTTATGTTAACAGCCTGTTTTATTTAAAATAACTCAAGACAACAGTGAAATTTATACAGATTATTGAGTTAGGTTTTGGAATTAGTGATGCAAAAGTGCTAAATTTTTTTTTTTTAGCCTCTGCTATAAAATTAGCCTCTGACCAGCTAGTGTAAGTTTGTACTGGCTGTCACATTTATTGGTTATATTTTTGCTGAAGCCCCTTCCTTATATGTCTTAAGAATTGATGTAGTTAATTATGCAAAACTATCTCTGTAATTTCCAGCTTCTGGCACAACATATCTGCAAAATAAATTTCTCTTGTTGCTTTCCAGAACCAGCTTTTAAGCAATGATGGCCACAATCCACTCATGAAGAAGGTTTTTGATATTCATCTGGCTTTTCTCAAAAATGGGCAGTCAGAAGCAGCTCTTAAGCATGTGTTCGCCTCTCTGAGAGCTTTCATTAGCAAGGTATGTGATACATGGCTCCAAATGTGAGGAGAATCTGTATAGTTATGACAGAAGAGACCAGTACACGTTGAACTCCTGTTCAACTGATATTTTGTGCTGTTTGGAGATGTGTTTTAGAAAACAACTTATTCACTAGTTTAAAAACCAGCCCAGCCTAAGTTATCTATTTCAACAATTATTTATTATTTTTTGATATCAGGAAACAAAAGGAGAAATTGAGAGGAATTCCTTCAGTTGCCTTGGTCACAAAACTGCTGTTAATCATTAGTATTTGTTAGACCATTGCTGACAATGCATTGTGTAATGCTTGTGCTGACAAGCCGTTCTTCTTCCACTGCATTTGAAAGAGGGTGGTACTGGCTGAACCTCCTTTCTGAGCCCTTGTATGCAGCGAGTCTGCTTAATCCCCTGAGCTGCTTAAGTGTCAAAGCTGCAGCTAACCACACAAGAATAGTGAGATGCTATTGTTGACATTTCTCTTCATGCTTGTCAAAACCTGCCACTTCTCACAAGTACATTTTTGAGACCAGATGTACATGCAAACTCCATTCCTTCCAAGCTGCACGGTTACCATAAATTCAAAATTAATTAAAACTTCTCAAATCATTTGAATGCAACACTTCATTAATGAGGTAAATCCATGTGGCGTGAGATTTCAGCCACAGTATATGAATGATAGGCAGCAGTGTTACTTCCAAAGGAGGTCTTGTGCCGTTACTCAAAGAAAGAGACTGTTAAACCATTTTTCAAAGGTGGAAAAAGTCTGTGCTATGTACATTCTACTATAAACTCACAGCAAGACTAAGAGCTAGTATGAATATGTCTAGGGCTGAATTTTTGTTTGTCCTAAGCAAAGACATGAGAAGCAGAAAATGCAGAAGTCTTGCTAGCAACCTCTCTGCCTCCAGACAGCATGATCTACAAGTTGTTTTTCCATGGGGAAAGCCTGATAAATTGTCAGCTGGCACTGGCAGGAGTCACTCAGTTTTTCTGCAGACTTCAATCTAAGTTCATTACTATACCTTTCTTTTGAGTTTTCTGCTTACCTGTGATCTGCTTAGCTTTGAGATCCGTCCTGCTTCAGATCTGCACACACTCCATTCATACACAGTCTCTCTGCACGTCTCTTTCCCTTACTAGTCAGAAGTTTGTTTAGCCAGAAATATTTGGTTTCTGTCTATCGCAAATAAGAGACCTCCCTTTCCTCCCTGGCACATTTTCTATGGTTGTTTAAATGTGAAGCCAAACGTGCACACCTACTCAATTTGATCTCACCATCAGCCTTCAAAACTTGGCACCCTTCAGGGGTTCCATGCTTGCTTTCCAAAATGCCGATTACAGCAACACAGGCTGTGTACTTGGCTGCTGCAAGGATGGGCAGTGGGGCCATTTTCTTGGATTTATGCCATCCTGAATCCATAGTGAATTTGGCATCATGGCTCTTCAAAGATAGGAAGGAGTGTTTTCAGTTAATTTCTCACATTTCCCCTATGACAGGACACAGTGTTGCTTCTGTAAAAGCAAGATATGAGCCCAGCAGATGGTATCTATAAGGAAGTGTTTTGTTTGCCAACTCCATAACCACAAGAGTCCCAAACTTCCTTTTAAGTCCTCTGAAGGGCTTTTCTAAGACCCAAAGTGACAATAAAATAGCTGGGGGGGAGGGGTGGGGGTGTCACTGCATTTCATGACAAGTTCAAGGATGGCATGTTCTCCTGCAAGTTTGTTTTGAAATATGAAAGCTGCACTGCTTCATTTTAGGTTGCATGTCAACTGTTAGCTGAAGGTGAGTTATACCTTTGATGCAGCTAGAATGGACAATTTTTCATCTTTACAGCCTTCTGTAGCTAATAATTACAATAAAAAGAATCCTAGGGTCACCAAAAATGGTTACTGGGGGGAAAAAAAATTGAGGTTTATTCTGCATCCCAAAATCTGTCTTAAAAATGGCTTACTTTCTCCATTACTTTTGCTTACTCAATAGCCAAAAAAAAAAAAAAAAATGTCTCAAGAAAGCAAAGAACAAAAAAGTTCTTTAAGTGTTCACATGTTTGGCTTTGATTTTAGACTGAATTCCACTTACATGCATGTGTGCTGGGAATTCGGGGAGAAAGCTGTCTCTGTTTTACCAGCTGGGAAGAAGCAACAAAAGCTAGATTGCTCTTGGTTTATACTCCAGATTTTCTGAACTAAATCCTTCTTTTCGGAGCATCACTTACAGATAAATACATATATACATGCTTGGGAATGATCTTGAAATTAAAGGTTATGAAGGAAGACATGCATAGAGTAGGGATCTGAGATAATTTGCTTTGCATTAAAGAGCAGTTCAGCCACGTGGACGTGAGAGCGATGGAAACCCCACATATCTGCCTGCTGCATGCTTGCCTGTCCCTTGGAGCACTGACACTCACAGGGTGCATTAGAGACATCACAAATCCCAGGTCCTGGGGACTAGGGCAGCAGCGTGTTGCTCCTTTGCTGCAACAGCCAGTTTGGGAAGCTTTTGCCTGTCTGTAGCAATTCCCTCTGACCGTGTCACGCTGTGCTTTCCCTCCATTAACGTGCTCAGGATGCAGCATCATTACAGCCTCCCATGGAGTTCTGAGGGGCGTTTGGCGTGTCCTACCTGCCACTGCCCTGCCCTCGTGTTCCTTTTGTGCTGAGGCCTCTCTGGGAGCTGCTCACTGCATTGACTCCTGCTCTGGCCCCTTGTATTAGTGCTAGATCAGAAATGTACTCCTCCAGCACATGCAGAGTCATTGCCACACCCGCTGTTTCTCAGATCTTCCCAGCTCTTCACTGGCTCCTCTGCCAGCTGGAGAGCCACAGGCAGCACCTGGCCGGGTCTCCAGCAGGCATACAGCTTTGGGTTTGTTGCCCTGAACCTGGAGCCAGGGGTGATTGCATCTTCTTGGGCTTGGTCTGTTGCACATGGACACAGGTTCCCTCTGAACAGGGCGCAGGTTTTCCTCCAGAGCAGCATGAAGAGGAGCACACAGGGAGGGATCTTGGGCTTCTTCCAAGGCAGATTTCCAGGCAAAGTTTTTCTCCATGGCATTGGGATGAAAATGTCTGAAAAGCCTCTGCAGGCAAGCAGTGATCCTTGCTGAGAGCAAGTGCCAACCGTTGGGTGCCCATGTGCTGCCTGTGAATGCCCAATCACACATCACTGTGGCCAGCTCTGATTTAAACCCAATTCTGAGAGTAAGCCCATCTTCCTATGAGAAAAGGATTGTATTACAACAGACAGCAGTTACTTAATAGCTCCTTTCCCAAGTGCACACATGATCCTCTTGACCCTGTGTTATGTTACTATGATGTTTATTTGCTTCTTTTTTTTTCTGACATTTTTCTTCTGAAAGTCCTTTCGGACAGAGGCAGTGAACAGCAGGTATTTGGTCAGTGTCTTCATTCTGCCTTGTAGCCTATGTGGCTCAGTGTAATCTCACAGTGTGGTCTTGTTAGCCACAGCTCCTAGATTCCTTTTTTGAGACCCTTTCATCAGCACACCTTGGTGGTGGCCACAACAGTACCTACAAGCTTGTCTGAGTCATATATACTTGATTCAAGGAGCAGAGGGCCATGGTAACTCCAGGCTCTGACTTGGAGGGTATGAGTGAATACTCTGACAGTATTTACTGTTATCCCCAACGGTAGTGGGGCAGATAGAAGTGGCTCATGGACCATGCCCCATGAGGACTGTTGGGTTTTGAAAGAACTGAGCATGTCTTTCCTCTGAAGAGATAAAAAAATTGGTTGTTTCCGTTGCCTCCTTATTCTAGGAAATTTCCTGGGCCACAGAGAAGGAGCAGGGTGCTGCTGTGTGATGCCCAAACAGCCTCCGCTCCCTCCAGGAGGTGTTGGTGTTACCCCTCTCCAGCCAGGTCCTAGCAGTGGCTGCAGAGGCAGCTGCGTGCTAGCACAAACCCCTTCCTTGTTCTGCTTCCCTGCACCCAGCCCGCTGCGACCAGGGTGGAAGGAAGCCGAGTGCAGTGCCCCCTCCTCACCAGCCACAGCCTGTGACCGCGGCCAGATGGACACGCTGGTGGTCCCCACTCTGGCGAGCCCTGCGCGGAGGCTGCTGCCCACCAGGGCAGGGCACTGCTCCGGCCGTCTGCTTTTCAGGCACGGCTGAGCTTGACCCTGCAAACGTGCTTGAAAGCAGGTGTTTGGTAAGGTGATAGATGTGCTATGGCAATACAGGGTGCTGCTCTTCCCTTTCTGCTTTCCTTCACCCTTCTGCAAATCTCTGAGCCCCATTGCTAACCGCAGTAGCTCACACTGTGGTTTGGTTTCATCCTGCTGCTCCCTGGGGCCAGCTTTGCCTAGGGGGGCCAGGGCATGTCACTGTGTATTTTAGGCTCTCTGGGACAAGCAAGTCTCTTGTTCACATTCCTGAGAGAGAGTTTTTTATGGGGGGATGTGTAGAAGTAGCCGTGCAAGCATCACGTGTTTCTCAGTGAGGTCAGGCTTCTGCTTGGGCTCTGATGGATTTTCTGATGTCCCAGAAAATTCCCACCAAACGTGGGAATGTCTGTGGGACCTCTCCTCTCTGCCCCGCTGCTGATGTTCATGGCTTTTGTAAGAACATGAAACTTCGGTCTGTCCAATTTGGTGAGAATTTGCCAATGAACCCAAAAGTTGTTGGGGAGGGGATAGATGGACGTATACAAGCACTTCCCAAAAAAGTGCAACAGCAAGTCCACATTGCTCCACATTCACTCTGGTGAAAAATAGGCCCTAAATTCATTCCCACAAACACTTTCAGACTCAGAACTCTGACAAAAGTTTTATTAAGGCTGCCCAGGCTGGAGCCCAGGGTGTTGCCTCATGCCCTGCCCATTTGAGCCCTGTGGGTGTAGTTTAGTAGGGTATTTTCTAATACTTCTATGCCTTTTGTGAAGTTTCCCTCAGCATTTTTCAAGGGAAGGGTGAACATGTGTGCTGCTCTCTGCTACGAGATCCTGAAGTGTTGCACTTCCAAGGTGTCCTCCACAAGGAATGAAGCCTCAGCTCTTCTGTATCTCCTGATGAGAAATAACTTTGAGTTCACCAAAAGGAGAACATTTCTGAGAACTCATCTTCAGGTCAGTGACTGAGCAAAATCTAGAGAGCAGTACACTGCAAATTTAATGAATAAGTATGTCAATATAACTATGTCACCTCTTATCTGAAGAGGATCTTGCCATTGTTAGATGGACAAACATCAGTTTTCCAGGCTTTGCTCAATTCCTGTTTCCAATGACTGGCCTAGAGCCCTTTGAGTAAAATGCACTGCCATCAAGTGCTCCAAGCTGTTGAGTTTTTGGAGTCACAGACATAAGGCACATCTCAGTTCCAGAGGCTGGCCAGAGTGTGGTGGAAAGGACAGACAGAAGAGATGCCTCTGTGGCAAGAGAAGGGATTTTCCTGGAGCTACTTTTGCAGCATTGTCTTTTTTGAAGGAAATGTAGATACCTACTGAGGCAGATGAATACCATCTAGGTTGTAAAGAATCATGAAAGGTAACTAATGTACAAACAGGGATTTGTATTACAATTGTTATATTGTTATTTCTCTGAACTCGCTGTTCAGCAAAGCAATTTGGTCCTCTGGGGAGTGTTTGTCCTTGGGAGACGTGACAGCAAAGCCACAACAACCATTCCATACGTTACGGGAAAGACATGATGTTTTTCTTTGAGCATGTTGTGTAATTGTCACAACAAAATTCCTCTGTTAGGGCTCATTTAAATAAAACCCCTACCCTGTCCCAACAGATAATAATTGCGGTGAGCCAGTTAATAGCAGATGTGGCGCTCAGCGGTGGGACAAGATTTCAGGACTCGTTGCTGATCATTAACAACTTTGCAAACAGTGACAGGCCTATGAAGGTAAGTTGGAGATATTAAATCCCGTCATGAATTAATGTAAGTCTAGGGGGACACTCAAGGAAATCATGTTTAAGGGGAAGGCTAATGATTGGAACATTGATTTATAAGCTCATAGTGGGCTGTGTTTGCTCAGTAAACAAGTATTACACCAGCAGCAATAGGGCCAGCTGCACAGGCAGGTCATGCTCCATCCATCCTCATGCCAAGAGGAGGGAGCTCCTCAATTCAGGTTACACTTTGCAAAGTGTGGTGCTTGCAAGGGTGTCCAAAAAGCTTTCCAAGAACTTCCAGCTTTGAGAGGAATGGTAAAGGAGGGTCTGTTACTTCTGTTGCCTGAAGGTACTAATTAGCAGGAATTACTTTCAATTAAATGAGTGTCAGTAATTTTAAGAAAGCAGTCTTTCATGGAGATTAATGGTTGTATTTCTTTGGAAAATAATTGTCTGTCTGTGCTAGAATTAACTGCTTCTACCCAACCCATTGAACAATATATCATCATTGCAGCTTGCTCCATTGCACACAGTGTGGCTGCTGAGGTGGGCTAGAGGAAAATGGGAAGTGTTTTTACAGTTCTGTGGTTATCCTGTGACCTGAAGGAGGAATGGGAACGTCGGTTAGGTATTGAATTGTGCTATAACAGAGTTATAGTTAGGATATACCTGCCAGAAACCTCCATTCTCTTCTGTGCACAAGTACTTATAAGGGTTTCACTGAGCCATACTTTGCTGCTCATATTTTACATCACAAGACATGTCATTATATATCACAAGACATGTCACCTGTCATTATAGCCAGTTTATGTATTTATATAAGTGCAAGAATACACTGGAGAGAAGGCCATGCAGATAGCTAGGAAGCAAGAGCCCAAGGAGAGAGAATGTGAGCTGTACTCATCATGGAGGAGAGAAAACAGGAGGGACCTAAATCCTGCTTTCCCCTAACTGAAAAGGTTGTTACAAAGGCAAGGAGGTCAAGATCGTATAAGAGGTGTGGAGGTGCAGGACAAGAGACAATAGGTATAAATTGCTGCAAGGGAAATTCCAACTTTTCTTAAAGAAATTTATTTCCCAAAAACATGGTGCAGCCCTGAGGCAAGGCCTGGAAAGGAGGTGGGTTTTCTGTCCTTGAAGATTATAAAACTTGGCCAAACAAGCCTATCTCTGACTCAGCGATGGCCCTGCTCTGAACAGGGGGCCAGATTGGAGACTGTGTTTGTTTCTTCCTCTATTTATTACATTCCTGTGGTGGGAAGCTCTACAAATGCCTTTGGTGCTCTATGAGTTGAAGAATGACCACATCAGAGACTAACAAGCCAGATGTTGAATGACATGAAAAATACTTCAGGCATGGTTTATGGTCCCATCCTGGGACATTTGCATGCACAGAGCAGCTCTGCCTCACTCTCACACCAGCTCCTAAGGCTGCCAATGCACCAGCCTCACTGTAGCACAGGAGCAGCCAACCTGGCACCCTGAACATACCCGGGAGAGACTGGCCCTGTGCATGCCCAGATTGAAATGCCGCTAATTGCATGTAAAATACTGTACGCTGTACGCAGTGTGAGTTCAGTAAGTAAAAGCTAGTTAGTCTTATCTCCTGTGCTCTCAGCATTTTTAGTTTGGCAGTAAGTGGAGTGTTGGCTGAAAGGGTAGGAACGGTCTGTCTTTGACAAAGCCTGGAACACCTTTTATTTCTGTATTTGCTTCTAATTAGATTTGTTTTGTGTCAGGCAACTGCTTTTCCTTCTGAAGTCAAAGATTTGACAAAGAGAATCCGTACTGTGCTTATGGCTACTGCTCAAATGAAAGAACATGAAAAGGATCCAGAAATGTTGGTAGATCTACAGTACAGTTTAGCCAAGTCTTATGCAAGTACCCCAGAGCTCCGGAAAACATGGCTGGACAGTATGGCAAAGATACATGTAAAAAATGGAGACTTTTCAGAGGTAATTTGTGTAATTAAAAACATCATGCACAGCAAGACAGCTGTACAGATGACAATTTAATTTTCCCTTTCTACTTTGCAGGCAGCCATGTGTTATGTTCATGTAGCAGCCCTCGTTGCAGAGTTTCTGCACAGGAAAAGTAAGTGTGTGCTGCTTGTGATGCAAAAGAAAGATGTGATGAACCAGTGACGGGTTTTGCAGGGATCAGAATCTTTTTGGAGACAAGTTTCTCTCAGTTTGGTAAATTATTATTTTAGAAACAAATTAAAAAGAAAAAAAAAAAAGAAACCCAACCTTCATGCAATAAAGCTAGAAGAATATGAGTATTTTTTAAGAGGCATACACAGGCATTTACTAGGCTGGCCAGATCTGCCTTAGCCAGCCACGCTGGCACGTTGCTGAGTGAAGTAAGAATTTATACATTATGTCTCGGTTTAAATGTTCAGTTATAGTGTGCATTAGGAAATGTGCTCACAGGGAAAGCCCATGTTAAAAACTATCTGTCTATATGTTCATCAGAAGTATCACTGTGGGCAGTACAGAAAACTGTAGAATAAACCAGTCAAAATTCAGTCAAAAAACGAGACTATAGCCCAGCTATACAAATACGTAAAGAACAATCAGAAAAACAGAGTGTTGTGGTTTAATGCAAAACAGGAAGGAAAGACAGATGTGTGCTCTCAAGTAACACCACTTTGCACATTTTCTTTTAAATATCTGTTCCACAGTTGATATATTGACCCCATTTCTCATTTCCATGTAAGGGACTAATTGTTGAAATGGACATTTCAAAAAGTTAAAGTGGCACAGAAGTTCGTTATGTGCATTGCCTTGGCTGGAAGAGTGTTAAGACTCAGGAGGCTTGGAGTCCTTTTAAATTCTGTCCTTTCCATTGGCTAAGTGGGAAAAATCAGGACTTGTTTTTGTGATACACACATTTCACATGGCTGCAGAGGGGAGAGTAATGAAAGTTGTCAGTTCTGTATTTGTACCCTTGAGGCTGCTTACCACAACGGGTGGTAAAGAACTTCTGAAAAAGAAGAGGAACAAATCCAAAGGAATGTCAAGCAAACACGTTGAGTTATCTCTGCCACTGGCACTCTTTAGATAATACGAGGGCTGGAAAGGGTTTGGTAAAGGCTGAACTACTTAGAGTTTTGGAGCACATAACAGTGCTTTCTGCTGGGAGTGTACAGTCCTTTTCATGTATCACCCAGCTTTTCAGCATCAAGCAAAAGCTTTCTTCTTGCATCTTCTGTGCAAAGCTATACCCTTGTCCTTCTCTCCTGACTTTCAGTTGTTTGCAACTAGTTTGGTTGGTCAAAGATGACTTCCAGATGGCACACTGGGAAATCTGTTGTGTTTGGTGTATGTTTCATACTAAAAGTTATTGCCATGGCAAATGACTGGGGAGGTTCTGATGTGTTCAGTCTCATATGGAAAATCAGTAGCAAAAGTGGGGGTCGGGTCCCTGCCACTTGTAGGTCTCCACTGTCAGTTAGACTGCTCCACTGACCATTAAAAGCGTGATGTATTTGAGACATGTTATTCTGCTAATGCATTTGCTTTTGTCTGCTAAAGAACTCTTCCCCAGTGGATGCACTGCTTTCAGAAAAATCACTCCCAACATTGATGAAGAAGGTGCAATGAAAGAAGATGGTGGGATGATGGATGTACATTACAGTGAGGTGAGGTCCTGTAGTATAGACTACAGAGTATTTGATAGCTCATTAGGACTTAGTTTTAGACTTTCCGTGAGCTCTAACAAGTTGTAGGTGTGCATTGGATCTGTAAGGAAGACTGTTCCACAGCAATTTCCCAAGAGAAATCTGCAATGAAGGATTTTTCTGTGTACAGTTCAGATGGGCAAAACTTCTGTAAGTTCTTGGTTCCTTTGAAAGTCTTTTCTGGCACTGAGAGTGAAGGAGGTACACCACAATATTTGCCTGCAGTGTTATGCAAATGCTAATTATGCCAGCACAGAGAGCACAGAGTGGTATTTGCAAGGAGGGACAGAAATCAAGTCAAGCTGTGTTGAGTGAGAGGTCAGCTTAGGTTCCCCTTGAGTTAAGGCTGTGCTGCGGGACACCACGTTAGCAGAACAATCCAGAAACCACAGCAGAGCACTGGGGAAGTGGGTAGATCCTCCCGTGAGTCATAAAGTCTCACAATTACTGCTGTTCCATCCCTGTAAAACTGTGTTGGGTGGGCCGTGTGGTTGAGTGAGGTGGCTCTGTAGCCCAGCTGCTCAATTTCCCATTCATCAAGACTACTCTTGAGGATCCTTAGCATCAAATCCCACTGCTATTGCACACATGTTCCTTGGACATGTTTCTTAGACATGTACCTCTGCCATCCAGTGCTGTCATCTCCATACCACGCCAGATTTTTCAAATTCTTCTGGGGAGGTAGCTAAATAACCAAGACGTACCTGCTGTCTATTGTGCTAATGTTTTATTAAGAATGAATGAAATTTTTAGAAACAGCTTTTCCTTTTTTCTTTTTTCTTTATCCTAAAATTTAGAATACCTTTGGAAAGGCCAGGAACACATAGGATTTCAACTTATGTAACTGTGGCTACTTATACCTGTTGACCTATTAAAGTATTTGAAGTTAAAATGGTTTTCACTTCTAACTTTGACTGTTATTAGCATGCATTTGGTTGCCCTCACAGGAAGTCCTGGTGGAGCTTCTGGAGCAATGTGTAGATGGCCTGTGGAAAGCAGAGCGTTATGAAACAATTTCTGAAGTTTCCAAACTGATCATTCCTATTTATGAAAAGCGTCGTGAATTTGAGGTAGATATTTTGAACTCCTTTGCATGTATCGGGTAATTTTCTAGATCACTGACTAAAAAACAGGAGGCTTTTTTACTTTTGAAGTTATGAATTCATGAATTGGTGTCAGTAAAGCACACATTATGCTTCCTGGCTAGTCATTAAACACATTAGTGAAAGCAATGGTCTGAAGCATAATTATTAAAGCTTATTAAATTATTAAATTATTATTGCAACCCAGAAAGCCAATCATATCCTGGGCTGCATCAAGAGAAGCGTGGCCATCAGGTCAAGGGAAGTGATTCTCCCCCTCTACTCCGCTCTCGTGAGACCTCACCTGGAGTACTGTGTCCAGTTCTGGAGCCCCTGTCACAGGAAGGACATGGATGTGCTGGAACGTGTCCAGAGAAGGGCCACGAGGATGATCAGAGGGATGGAGCACCTCCCCTATGAAGACAGACTGAGAGAGTTGGGGTTGTTCAGTCTGGAGAAGAGAAGGCTCCGGGGAGACCTTATTGTGGCCTTCCAGTATCTGAAGGGGGCTACAAGAAAGCTGGGGAGGGACTTTTTAGGCTGTGGGGCAGTGACAGCACTGGAGGGAATGGATTAAAGCTAGAGATAGGTCGGTCCGGGTTAGACATTAGGAAGAATTTCTTCACCATGAGGATGGTGAGACACTGGAACAGGTTGCCCAGAGATGTGGTGGAAGCCCCATCCTTGGAAGTTGTTAAGCCCAGGCTGGATGGGGCTCTGAGCAACCTGCTCTAGTGGGAGGTGTCCCTGCCCATGGCAGGGGGGTTGAAATAAGATGATCTTTAAGGTCCCTTCCAACCCTGACAATTCTATCATTCTATGACACATTAAGACTCTAGTGCATAATTCCCATCCTAACTTCCCCTAAAGTAAATCTGTCATCATCCCATGTGCTCATCAAAGCCAGATTCTTTTTGAGTCTTGAGCATTCTAAGGTTTAAAACCAGCATGAGAGCTGTTCAAAGAAAGGACTAGATCTGCAGGGAATTCAGTTGCAAGTGGTGAACAAGGAAGAAAGCTGTTAGCAGCTGTATGCCTTGCTCCTTCCTAACACCTGCTGTGACCTGTTCTTCAGTGAGGTTGTTGCTGCACTGCAGAATAGCAATCCTCTTTCCCTTCCTCTCCCATGAACCCCTCCACATCAGGTCAGCATCCAACTCTATAATTAAGTCTAGGGGAAGCCTTGATCTATTCTTTCCATCAACAAGCTGGTTTTAATCAAAAAAGAAGTTCTGGGGAAAAAACTGCAACTTGCTCTACCCTTGAAGGCTGGGTCAGAGAACATACTGAGACAGTAATCTCAGCCTTCTCTCTAAGGATAGTGATGTTATTGCATTCAATAATACCTCTCAGACCTGAAGCTAAACATGTGCCTAAGACTGAGGGTTTTCAGAAAAGTGCATGAGTTCCACCTCTCTAGACATTCAAGGATTGTGTTCAGATATCTCAGTAGCTTCCAGCGTTAGCTACAATTTCCTGCTTGTGAAATTCTGCTTCAGTGATGTCAAGATTTTATTTCCAGAAACTTACTCAGCTGTACAGAACTCTTCACGGAGCATATGCTAAGATATTGGAAGTAATGCACACAAGGAAGAGGCTTCTTGGAACCTTTTTCAGAGTGGCCTTTTATGGACAAGTAAGTATATACTCCAGCTCACCAGCTACCCCTCACCAGACATCCTGGCCCCTGAAGCTGCTGCTTTGTCAGACCTGAAGCTGTAAAGCCTGCTGGCTCCTCTGGTGCAGCCACTGGCACATCTACATGAGTGTTTTGGGATTGTGAGGTGGGGGTTTGTATCCCTTTTCAGGAGCGCTTGGTTTATCATAAAGTTTATGATTCTGCTGATGGGCTTTTCATAAAACAACTCAGCAGTTAGGAAGTAGCTTCATGGGTACAGAAAACACTTGGTTTTGGGTTTTTTTATTGTAAGTTACAAAAAGACAATTTAGTGTGTATAGGATAGAACAAGTAACAGTATATAATTATAGTGTGTATGTAAACAGTAGTAGTAAAAGACATTTTCTTCTACAGACCATTGCTGCTCCCTTCCAGATATTAGTAAAGGTTATGGGAGAAGCTGGAGGCAAAATATGTGTATCCGTGTTGCTTACATACTTGTAGAGATAGATAGTATTTTATGTTAGCTGAGAAAAATGAATAAGATCTGTGGCTTAGAGTCCCGGAAAAGAACATGGTCTTTATCACATCTGAGAAAGTCTTCTGAGCCTGAAAGCAGGTGTGGTTTTAATTTTTTTCCTCAGCTATAGCAGTTAATCTAACAAAGTGTGTTACCCCTCATCTCCCTTGCGTCTCTGAACTAGCTGCTTCTGCTTGTGCACCCATAATTACAGGAAAGATTTACCCCTCTTTAGAAAATGCTCAGTAAATGATATTATCCCTGCCTCCCTCGTTCCTTCTTTTAGAGGTGCTGATGAATACCCCTGAAACCAGCCTGGGTTGGTACTTTTGAACATGCACAGCGTATCGGAGCATTGACTTTTACTGCAGCAAAGATACATTTTATTTTTGTCCTCACCTTATCTGTGACTTTGGATATGTAAAAAATAAATAAGGTTAGCAATAGATAAAAGGAAACAACTCCTAGCTTTGCTTTCTAGAAGCTGTAGAAATAACTAAAAAAGCCTCTAACATTAAACTATGTAACTTATTATCCTGACAACGAGTACTTGATCTAGCTTTGCACTTTAAAGCTTTGAGTTACATGAGACACAGAAGATACTACACAGAGATAGTTTTCACACTGTCAAAATTTTTAACTGGAACAGCTCACCAAACCATGGAGCTTTCACACTGTTTCCATTAAAGGGAGGACTGGTGATGCAGGCACAACCTTCAATGCAATTTTGTCTCTATTTACAGCGAACACACCAAGTTCCACTTCCCTGAATACAAGAGAATCAAAGCAGAGGAAACCCATTTCTTTATTTATTGCTTGAAGTCCCTTTTAGCCTACAAAAAAATCTGGTTTCTTCAGACTGTTCACGTGACTCTGTTATCAGGGCTTCCTCAGCTTACATGTCTTTCTGCTTCAACTCTATGCCTTGTCTTTGTGGTTTTTCTCCTGCTTGCCTCTTTCCAACCTTCCAAAAAGTCAACTGCTGTCCAAAACCATCTTTAGATTTCCCACTGGTCATTGTGTTCAGCAAAGACATTTTTGTGTTGGTTGAGGAATTTTATGATTTTTTACACAATTAAGTTACACAAGTTCAGTGACACTTCATGCAAGCCATAGCCTTCTAGACTTTCTGAAATGTTCGTCGAAACTTGCTTTCCAAGTAGCAAATCTAAAATAAAGTCTTTCAAGTGAAGAAACCCAGCTATTCCTCACTACTTCTTTGTGATTAATGCTAGACATTCTTTGAAGAAGAAGATGGGAAGGAATACATCTATAAGGAACCCAAGCTAACAGGCCTCTCGGAGATCTCCTTCAGACTTCTTAAACTTTATGGAGAAAAATTTGGGTCGGAGACTGTAAAGATTATCCAGGATTCTAACAAGGTAGAGTTTAATTGCTTGAACAAGAGAATGAAATGCTACTGGCAGTGAACATCAGGGCTACATACTAGAGAGTGCACTGAGGAGTGTGACAAAAATATCAGTTGCATCCTAATACTGGTCAGGGTGTGGGGCTGCACTGCTCTAAGCACAGTGCAAGTGGAGCACAGAAGGGTGAGCTTTGCTCTGTGGAGCTGAAGGTGGGAGATAACAGAGTATCCCTTCCTTCTGCCAGTAGGAAAGGAGGTGTGAATCTCTCTTCCACCCTCTTACAAGCACCTTGCTTCCCACTGGCCCTCAAATCCTCATGCTCCTGTGTGGACATGTTGCACAGCTTGACAGATTTTGGTGCTGATCTGGCTCCCAGGTCAAAAGAAATGAATTGGGAATTACGATTGAGAAACTGCAATCCATACCTCACAGAGCCCTGTTGTTGTGAGGTGTTGTGAGCCAGCACAGAGGAGCAGATGCTTGGAAGCGGCGATACTTGTTGCTTTGATACTGCAAGTCTAGAAAAAAATCTTTTGTGGCCTTACAGCCATAGCTCCTTCTACTTTGGAATACCCCTGCAAGGGCTGTTCATACCCATAGGTTGCAACCATGGATGTGTCTGGGTTACCAAAGACAATACTGGTGATCCCAAAGCTTGCTTTCTGCAAGCCTGCAGCTTTGCATGCCACAGTAACTGCATGAACGCTAGCTCATGGCCTGGAAGCAATATGGTCATATTAGAAGGACTAAGTAGTTCAGGCATGTGCTGCGTTGATAGATAAGGTAATATGGCTGCTCATTCTGGATGCAGCTTGTTTGGCACCAGATGAGACATTTCTCATGCCACTCCTCCTTGTCTTGTGTGTCTGCTGGTCGATGGTCTAGACATCACAGCTGATGTCAAAGGGAGTGTTTTGTGTGTCATTCACCTGCATGCAATGGAGCTGGGTCAGCAGGGAAATGGTTTAAATCAGATCCCGGTAGACAAAATAAATAATTATAAGTTATTAACCTTTGTTATTCTAGTGAGCAACCCTTTTATTTCACAGGTCAACATTAAAGATCTTGATCCCAAGTATGCCCATATCCAAGTGACTTATGTGAAGCCCTATTTTGAAGACAAAGAACTCTCTGAAAGAAAGACTGAATTTGAAAGGAATCATAACATCAATAGATTCGTATTTGAAACTCCTTACACTTTATCTGGAAAAAAGCATGGCAGTGTGGAAGAACAGTGTAAAAAAAGGACCATTCTAACTAGTAAGTACAAGCATCTGAACTTGACACAGTATATGTCAGCAACTATTTTTGTACTATTTTAGCTCATTAACATATCTCAGAAGACTCAAATTCTTTCAGCTACTTAATGAGAATTGTGATACAATATTCTGATTGGGAGGGGGAATTTACCTTTTATTTCTGTGTGCACATTTTTACTCGTTAATAAATCATGCTGGTAAATTATAGCCTTGTACGTAGGATTTTACACACACTGAGCAAAACCCTGAGGGCTAGGATCTGCTTGTATATGTACTATGAAAACTACTCCTTTTTGCTGCATTACTTTTCAGTCTGTAAATTTCTCTTCTCTTTTGGCTAGCTTTGAACTCATTTCCATATGTAAAGAAGAGAATTCCAGTCAATTATGAACACCAGGTTAATTTAAAACCAATTGATGTTGCTACTGATGAAATAAAAGACAAGACAGCAGAGCTGCAGAAACTCTGCTCTGCTGGTGATGTTGACATGATCCAGCTGCAACTCAAATTGCAAGGCTGTGTTTCTGTGCAGGTAAGGCTTGGTGTCTGTTCAAAATTACTTTTATATACACATCTCAGAGTAAATCATCTTTCCACAATGCAACAATTTACTTTCCAGGAATCATTAACTACCTCATTTGCAGCACTGCAGTCATCAACCTGCCAGCACAGCTTGTCCTGCTACATACAGTGGAACATTAGTGGGTGTCTCATGGCAATAACCATTTTGTCCAGTGGTGTTTACACAGTCAAGTCCAAGTGTAATTGCACATTTGTTGGCCATGGATGAATGCTGCAATATATTTAACACTTGAAGATGGTACTATACCAGGCACAAGTAAACTTTTTGTGAGCCTGACTTCTCAAGCTGGATAAATGACCTTAAGACTCAGACTGTACTGTGTTGCCAAACAGGAATAAAAGGAAAGTATGAGGAAACACACTGGAATCTCTTTTTATCTCCATTTATCTTTTGGTCCTTAAAAGTCTGGATAGAAAAACTAATACTTAACTTCTGAAACTTCAAGTGCCTCTACTTGCAGCAGTAATGCAGAGTTGGTGGTATTCAAATGATATGCTGATGTTTGGGTGGGATTTTTTAAAAATAAGTGATTCTCTTCACAACAGCCTTTACCAGCTCAACAGAATTTCTAGCATAAATGATTTCTTGCTTCTTTGATCCTAGGTTAATGCTGGTCCCTTGGCCTATGCCAGAGCTTTCCTAAGTGACAGCCAGACCAGCAAATATCCTGCTAAGAAGGTGAATGAATTAAAAGAAATGTTCAGGTAGGATTTCTAATGTAATAAAAACTAGCCAACTGGCAGGAGCATGGCACCTGCTTTGCTTATATTTTTGTCTGTCTCCAAAATCAGGAGATGATGAATGCTTAGATGTTCCTTATAAAGATCCAGATCTCATGGGCTGGGGTTGTGGGTGCCCAGACATACGAAAAATACGAAAAAAGTCCAGAGTTTCCAAGCTCAGAGCTGTGATCTCCATGGAGAGATTTACTTGAACATCTGCTTCAGTGGTTTGTGTGGGCATTTAAAATCATCATGTGAAGAAAGTAAGTTTAAAAAACTGAAGTCTGTCATGTTCAGGGACCTTTTATATTGTGCATTGTTTTCTAATCCTTCCAAAGTGATTTTTTTTTTTTACTAGATAATAATGAACTTGAAATGCTTTAAAGCAAATCCATTTCCAGTTTACAGAAGATCATAGTTCTTGTTTCTGTTGCTAATTTTTGAAACTATGTGGCTTGCACAGGCATTTTTCTTACTCCTGTCCCTTAGGGTAGGTTTTACTTCCAAATTGAAAGTGTCTCCACGATATAACCAGGCAGCTCCTGCATCACCTCAGGATGATGCCATATTATTTCCTGGACCTGTTGGGAGAGATCAGTTGCCCTCCAGCTCCTGCATTCATTAGTGGGTGCTGGTGACTCCCGTTTCACCTGTCAGTCACTGTATGGAGAAGGCAGCGTTTAGGCCAAAGCTATTTTCCTTCAGTTTATTGAGTAACCTAACGAACCGTGGGACAAATAAGGACCAATCCCTACAAACCTGCCATGTATGGAGGCAGAACAGAGGGAAGGTGTTTTTACTTTCCAGCCTTGCAGTGTGGTGAGGACAAACAAAATATCTATTTCATGCAAAAAAATCTCAGAAAATCCTGGTCATGCTTGTATTTTCATTGCAGTCTATAAAAAGGAGAAATATGCATGTGAAATGAAAAATATGAATAGCAGTAACCAAGAAAACAATATTACAGCTCCCCATGATGTAATTTTCTTTCTGGAGAGTGTTCCTGCTTCAGCAACTTGACCTCTCAAGCACATGTGCTACATCATCTACATACACATCTGTCAAACTCTGTATGATTGATTCCCCCCCGTGCCTGACCACAGCTGCCCCCTGTTTTGTGACCCAGTGTGCTGCTGATTGGGCTTAGTACAGGAAATTTCACCTCAACATGAGGAAGAACTTGTGTACTGTAAGAGTTGTAGAGAAGTGGAATAGACTCCCCAGAGAGGTTGTGGAGTCTCCTTCTCTGTAGACCTTCAAGTCCTGTCTGGTTGCATTTCTACGTGATCTGCTCTAGTTTTGTCCTGCTCAGGCAGGGGTTGGACTCAATGGTCTTCAGAGATCCCTTCCAACACCTAACATTCTGGGATTCTGGGTTCTGGGATCTGCAAGCTGTTTGTGGTCCTGCAGGTTGGGGTGAAGGTACAAGACCTCTGTGTTGCACTGCAGGTGCATGTGTCCCATCTCCTAAGGATCCAGTCTTGAAGGAGCTCCAGCAGTACCTCCCTTGCAGTCTCTCCCTGTTCCCTGGTTCACTGAGACAGGGATGCATCCGAACATGACTTGTCCCAAACATTGGAGAAAAGTGGGGTGAAAATGAGATTTGCCTATCTGTTTGTTTGTTTTGGTAGAAGATTGGGCTATTGTAATGCTCAAAGTTCATTCCTTTCCTCCCCAGGAAGTTCATACAAGCCTGTGGAATTGCTCTGGAGCTCAACGAGCGACTCATTAAAGAGGATCAAGTGGAGTATCATGAGGGCCTAAAATCAAACTTTCGGGATATGGTGAAAGAGCTTTCTGACATCATCCACGAACAGGCACGTACTGCATGGCAGGACCCCACAGAGGTGGTGGTTGTGCTTGAAAGCTAGCTAGCACTGAAACCTGACTGAAAAGTATTTGAAAAATTGATCACTTCTCATGTTATTTAGCTAACTATAGAAAGGCGAGTAACTGAACATGAAAAGTAAACAGTACACTTTGTAGATTCCTAAAACCAGTTTATGTTGATGGAAAGTCTCAGCCTGATGTTGGTATTAGTTTCCTAGATGCTGAGGTCATCAGAAATCCTGTGCCATATTTTGCTGTATGTTTTCTACATCGTAAGAATCCTATGATACGTCACAGGTCAAAATTCCCTGGCAAAATTTCTGTTCCCTCAGTTACATCCAGCTTAAGTTCCATTTTTTTGCTTCCATTAAGGGATGTTTTCTTTTAATTTTGGCCTAATGCCAACATGCTATTTATATGCATTGTTAAAATATTTGTGCTAATATATCTGACCTATGATTTAATGTTTACTTGGATCTTTATGGGAAAATACATTTGAGTAGTAGCATCAGAGGGGTGAGAGATTCAAAGAACAGTTGCATTTCTACCTAGTACCATGCTGTGAAATTAGAGGAAAATTGCCTTTCTGAAGTAATTTCCATACCTCTGCTCTTTACTTTTGCCTTCACTATGATAAAAGAAAGCTCATGTAGGTTTATAGTGCCAAAGACATAAAATGAATAGTACAGACTGCATTGCCATTCATAGTACTTGAAATTTAGAAGAATGTTTTCAGAATCTCCTAGCTATTCAATGTACAGTCTATGTGCGATTATTAATTAAAAATGCAACATTTTAAGTGTCTAAAAATACACAGGCAATTCCACAATAAGTTGGTCAAATGAGTTGCTATTTCTACTTTAGGTTTATTTGCAATAAAATAATGATTACAGGAATCAAACAGAGCCTTGTTATGGAAGAGTACAGATCTTTTCAGAGATAGAGTCTTAAAATGGGGCTGAATTTTGTTGTAGGAGTATAAGAGAGGATCCGTTTGAGATTAAGTGACTGCTGCTTTTCTTTCTTGCTTTTCTTTGATTTCCCAGCTATTCTGCTCATGACCACCATTTACAAACTAATTTCGCACATTCGGCACACTCATTTATTTCATCTACATTAGCTACCATGTGCACTCCACTGATGAATTTTGCTCAGAGATGTGCGTTCATAGGAATTGCCACCTGCTTACTCTAAGCTGCTTGCGAGTAAACCTTTCCAAGGCATTTAATTTGCATGCAGCTGCTGGAACTTTCGTGGTTTCTGAATTCTGCAATAGTCAAATCAAAACCAAATCACTCAGTTCTGCACTGTTGCAGTACAATAGTTAAGACTATCTTAGAACTGAGAAGCATTGTTAAAACACACTCCCTGTTATCGTGATAGATTTCCAAATCCACTGCGGTGTTGTCTTTGGTTAATGGTCAAAATATTACAGCAACTGTAATGTCAAAGTGAAGAGTTCACTGGGAAGTATACACTTTCCACTTTCTTCTTGCATTAGATCAAAAGACACCTTAAAAGATCATGTTCATGAGCACTGTCCTTTATGGTTGTACAACACTATGCAGATAACTGCTGACTTGAGCTCTTTATTGCCATAAAATGGCCTAAGTACCTAACAAATTAAACTTAATGGAACATGTTTTCCATTTCTGCAAAATTACTCAATTAAATGTAGAAAGGATTTTCGTTAATTTAGGGTTCTCCTTGCAAATAACATACACTTTTCTAAATGCTCTGAGTTCCCCAAAAGAACACACAGTGTTGTTTCACTTAGTGCAACAGTGCCCTTAGTTTGAAATGACAGGGCAGATGGGTAACTCATTGGGTCAGCCTGTGACCTATCTATCTACAGATCTTTTAAGTTAGGGACATGTGGACACACACACAAAAAATATATATATAAACTGCAGCTGAACAGGTACAGGAAGCCTCGGAGAGCGGCAGGAAAATGGATGTCCAGAAACTCTTCATGGTGGCCAGTTTCACTAATGTAGATTCAGGCTAGCTTGTTGTCTGGTGAACTACAGGGTGAAAAAAAAATGCACAGTCAGCTCTGCCAGTCCAGTTAGATCCTGTGCTGTAAGACCATCCCGCGGGTTATAAAGTACAAAATCTTGCCACACGGAGTGGATGTAGTGAATGTTTGCTGTATTTAGCTGCACGTACTCCCCATGCTTACCAAAAAAGCTACTAAAATTCTCTTACTGATAAGATATATTAAAATTGCAATATAGAGATTAGTTTCTTTCCTATACTTGATAATTCTAACTAAAAATGATCCAGTAATACACAGAACAGTGTATATATGCATGCTACAGAAACTGCTAAATCACTCTTTTTTCTCATTTTTTTATTATGCTGCCTTTGCGAAACAGCTTTGAAGACAAGGTTGGATATCTCTTTTGCATATCTTTTTAAACAGCTTGATTAGAATAACGAACTGAAACTTTTACTGAATTTTTGATTATTTTGTTTTGTCTAGATCTACCATGAAGATACCATGCATTCGCCATGGATGCATGACTCCCTACACGTCTTCTGTGCGATCAGTGGAACATCTGGTGATGGAAGCTACTGTTCACTCAGACCCACTGCTGAAACATAAGCATATCAGTCATATTTTACAGAGCTTTCTCAGGAATACTTGGAACTGTACAAAGGATGTTTAAAAAAAATCACGACGAGCAAAGATTCAGTTGGGTTTTTTTTCCCAAAAAGTTGCCATGCTTTCAAACAGGGTGCTTACTTATTTTGCTAAGCAACATTGAAAGTGCCTGGACATAGCACCACTGTGATTGTTTTCTACCTTTTTTTTTTTTTTTTTTTTTTTTTTTTTTTTTTTTTTAAGCTCAATGTATAATGGGACATGGAAAGGCAGGTATCTAAATATGTATTGGATTGCTTCACTATGAATTGAAGTGATAACAGTACTATGTAAAGTTGTACAATGGAATATAATAAAAAGTAAAGCTACTTTGTAAATAGAAGGAGCATAGAGTATATAAAATTAGCATTGTATCATACTCGCTTTGTTGGACAGGGAGCACAAAGGGAGAAATTGTAGTCACTAATAAGAGACTTCCCTCTTCTAAAAAGTGACTTGGGGTCCAGATGCCCCTGTTGCACTCAGACGATGAAACTTGCCCTAATTGAATAATTAAAACCTAAGTCTGAAATTACCATTTTCATACAACCTCTGAGCAGATCATTCTAAAGTAACCTCCATGAGAGCTGAGCTTACTATAGATGATTTCAATTTTGGTTAACCTTTCACAGATACAGGAGGTTGGATTGCACTCACCGAGGACAACCTAAGAGATGTGTCATTTGATACAAATGTTTATATTTACCATTCATGGTCTCACACAAATATAAACTCTGAGGACACCTTAAATTGAGTTGGGAATTATATAGTGCTTCAACACCTCTCAGAAAAATTATAATAATCTGTCAGATGTGCTTTAAAAAAAAAAAAAAGCAGCACATCGAAATAACTCACACACAACAGCGACAGGTTTAACATCATATGACAGTCATGTTCCCTCCTGTTAAATGAAATTGTTTTCTGAAAGACTGTTATTTTTGTCTGACAGATGAAACTGGTCAGAGAATTTGTTGGAGAAAATGTCTTTTCTAGAATTCTGGAATTCTTTTATTCCTTCTTCCCTTCCCCAAAGCTTTAATACATTATCTCTGTCTCTTTTTAATAAGACACTTTCAGATGCAGGAAGAAGAAAACAAATCAGTAATTCTTTTATCCAGCAACATTTTTAACATCCATGTTTTTCAAATCCCATCAATTGTAAATATGGTTTAAGTAGTTCATGTGGGAAGGGTGGGGTGTTTTTAAGGATATGTAACAAAATGCCATAATAAAGGGACTCCAGCTGTGTATTTAGCTTGGCTAAATAAAAATGTGTCTATAATGTTAGTCTATAAAAATGTGTCTATAAAATGTTAAGCTTCTAATTTCTGTAACAAAACTTATCTGCAAATAGTAACTGGACCGCAATTCAGAATGTTCATTCTACATTGTTCTAAATACCCAGAATTAATTGTCTTCCAAGAAAATAATGTTGTGAGCTGTAAATTCACCTATTAGCTCTTGCAAGGAAAATACAGATGTGCCTATGTAACCAGACCACATTTCTGCTTGTGTGTGCTTTTAGCCAGACAGGCTCTAAATTTAGCTTGCCAGAAAGAGGAAGAGACTAGTATGTTTAAACATGCTTACTACCTTACTGATTTTCATCTTTCAACAAATAATATTTGCGTTTTCCAAATTACTTTACTAAAAGGTGATGAAGCTGTTTAATAATGGATACATTACGAGGGGGTTTTTGAGCTAGTTAAGCTCTAAGTATCAGTACTACAGGCATGGCCTGAGTACAGTCGGCAATGAGGTGTGTACATCCAAAAGCTCTTGCACTGAAACTGTTATCAATACTACAGCTACCATAATAGTTTTCCTGCAATTGCAGTGAAATTCTTATTCATGTTTTTTGATGTCTTTAATGTCCTGAAATAATAATGTTGACTGAATTTTCAGTTGCTCTTCCTTATTTGTACTGGAATTCCAGAGAAATTCTTCCTTATATATTTGGATGTGTTTAATGGTCGAGGATCAATTTTTTTTTTGGCTGAACTTTTCAATTTACTGTTTATATTGGAGTTGTCCTGTCATTTCAATTTAATATACTAGAAAGCTGTCACAGTAATTCAGCCCACAAAAAAGTATTTAATACAGTCCAGTTAGAGTATATACAGTCAGTACAGTTCAGAATACATGCTTATATGCAGTTTTGATAAGTAACAAAAATGATCATGCCCTAATGATTTGCCTTCTGTCCTGCAGATAAATAATTCAACTGGATTTTTAACATAAAAATCTCAAAGGAAAATCTGCCCTTTTTAGATGGGTTCCAGAAAGACTGGTAACCAAGCAGCTTGTTTTTTCTTTACATTTTCACCAATCTAGAAATGATAGGGAGTGGCCATTAGATACTTTACAGCTGTATCTGGACAATGGTACCGAGAAGATGTTCATATTTACTCTTCCTCTCCTTTTCTTACATAATTGTCCCAGTTTAAAGAAGTCCTTTGGATTTTTTCTTATTTCTGTCTGAAATAGATTAGTTCACAGATATATCTGGGGAGTGTACTATATACATGCCTGTGTTATGTAGCTGGTGCTCACATTGGGTACTTCCCATTTGCTCTCTTTTTTGGAAGAATATAATTGTTTGTTGTTCATTAACACTTTTGTTTTTCTTATACCGCCTAAGGAATGGCTGGAGTTTTTGGTCTGCAAAAATTAGGAGACATATTTCAAATTGCAACCTGACATGCACTCTTTCTGTATAGCAATATAATTACACATCCACATTTTATATGTACACTTCTAATTACTTTTGCTGCAAAACTGCTGTATAACACATCTCGTGTTCAGAAGGGATGTGCTGGCAATTTTGCATAAAAGGGGAAGAAACAGGGTGAACTGTCTGTCTGTGAGGATTAAGAGGACTTGGCTACCCTCAGTGCCAGGACTGCTTTGGATAGTGGTATGTCTCAGAGGCAGATTGTTTGCAAATAGGACTTACAAAGCAACATAGGGTCTGCCAGCACTTTATACACAATAACAAGCTTTTAGAGATTTGTACACCTAGACAGAGTAAGCAAAGTGTAAACATATACTCTCTTCTTTGACTGAACTGCTTTTCTCTCTGCAGAAACATTAGAAAGTAGTATTTTAAGACTAATAACTTCAGAGTTACATTCCTTTCCCCCCAAAAAAAGTCTGGAATGTAGTATTTACTGCAGCCAAGGATATATTTCTGTATTTCTACATACAACTTGGTGTTCTGAATTTTTTCTGATAACAGATTTTCATAAGATAGGCCAACAAATGAAAAATCAAGGATGTGAGAATACCTGTAGTGTGCAATGTGTTTATTTTGCTTCAGAAGCCTTTTGAACATATGCCACCTGCTATTTTGATATAGAGTAAGAATTTACATAAACATAACACCTTTTGTCTCAATGTAGATGAAATATGTTTTCTCTTCCTGTAGAAGACAGAGTGCCATGGTCTTCACAGCAGGCTTCAGAATAACCTAACAATTTGACATAACACAGCCCAAAAGAACTGGAGAAAAACAGGTGGAAGTCATGGGCTCAAATTCTCATGCGAATTAAACAACATCTCAATGTACTTGAGGAGAGTAGCATGTGTTCATTTTCATGTTCACTGAGTTGAGTTCTTCTAATTAAAAAAGGGGTTCTTACTGGATTGTGGAATACTGCATACAGCTAACTATTATGCAACCACAGATAGTAGTTCTTAACCTTTAAATAATATGCTTGTGTCAAGCATTGGTGAACCAGTTACGATATACACACAATATTTCAGCTATTCTGGATGTAATTTACTCTCTTTTCATGTAAATTTAACACCTGCTAATACATATTCGTAAGCAAAGTGTTTTTACCATGCATGTTGTATATAAGCGTGTTGTACAAGTCCTGTTTAACTTTCTGTGTGTGGTAACAGAACGGTACATCCTGTTTGCCTTGGTTGTTAGCTGATGTATCTGTGACACCAAGTAATACACAATGCTGCTCCAGAGCTTTCTGAGACTAATGATCCTCTCTTATTCTTGCTTGCTTTTTCTTGAAGAATCAATAACTTTGACAAGAATCCAGGGCAAAATCACATCTCAGTTGATCCAGATAAAAGAGAGTTTATTTCAAGTCAAAATAAAAGACTACAAAAAAAAAAAAAAAAA
>JANVCC010000049.1:9106474-9151523 GCA_025345505.1 Todiramphus chloris collaris | reverse complement strand
GTACATACATACACAGCATGAAATTGTTAACACTAAATAATTCAGCAGCAAATATATCTAGATTTGGAAATCTTAAATGAGCACAAATGCCGCACATCCAGCTCAAAGGATCCCAAAACCATGATTCATTAGGAAACTTGAGACAGACATAGAAATACATACAAATTTATAAATACAAATATGGTGTGAATCATTAGTAAGGAAATATCCCACTGAATCACCCTACTTTCCTGAAGAGTATTCAGTAAGTTTGTGGTCAGGTTTTTGCTCTGATCTGTAGTCCCGATTTTCAAAACCCCAAATTTTGCTCTTTGGGAACATCTTCAGTTAACTCAAATGCCTGATATACTGATACGTACACAGTTGTACTGGGTTTTACATGATGTAAAGGAAGTCAGGTATAACTATTGTTATTGGCCTCAAAGACAAACTGCTTTTTCTACTGCTGTCTTCTACCACTGAGGCTTCCTGTATGGGGCTCCTGCAAGCCTTTGCCAAAGAGCTGTAAAGACAGCTTCACGCCCTGCCTCCCTTGATGGGTAAAGTACTTACTCCCTTGCTGAATAAATATATGAATTAAACAGTCCTTGGTATTTGAGGAATTGAGAGCAGAAAAGTTGATGTATTGATTTGCAATAGCAATTTATTGGAGAGGGGTGCAATTTTTGCAGAGCATACTTGGTTCCTTGCCTCTTCATAGGACGCATAACATCTGATTTTTGGTGATGCTTGGGCAGCCGGTCAGAGAGAGTTCACAGAGTTCATGGACATTTTCAATACATGTATTACAAAACCCTTGAGGCCCTCCAAAGAACACTGAGGTTTAAAGGGGAGAGGCCCTGTGAGTCAGACCAGGTTTTTTCAGCTCATAATTTTGGATTTTTGTGCCTCAGATCCAGCTGTATTCTAATTGAACCCTTTTTTGAACTAACCCCAGCCAATTTCTGAAGAACCTATTATTATGTGAGTTAAGACCTAAAAGTATTGACAGAAGCTGCTGCAAAATCAGAAATTAAAAAGGAGGAATCTGAGAGTCAATGGGGGGCAACTGAGAACTTTTCTTCTCCCAAAAGGGACAATTCCCCACAGCCTCATGCTGCTAATTACCACTGCCTCTGCTGGACCTAGTAACCGTGCAGCCACACCATGCATCACACCAGTTGTCTGGGTTAGGGAGCACGTACACAAAAAAACATTGTTGGTTGTTTTTTTAATGCATCAGCAAACTCACTGCGTGGCCCCACCATCACTAGCTTTGGCTGAGTAGGTGGAAACAGCAGCAACACACGGCCAAGGGCAGATCACCAGCGTGATCATAAATCAGCCATATCCCAAGTACTTATTTTATAGATCATTTTAAAGATACCTCAGGTGTGTCTGTATGAGTTCCAGTCACTACAGCGCAGGCGTATAGCAAGAACATGAGTGAGCATGAGATTGGCAACGCATGAAGGACAGGACTCAGTGAGACTGAGAAACAGGAAACCTCTTGTAGGTGGCAGGGATCAAAGGCTTTGTCGGGAGTTCTGATTGCCGTGCACTGAGATGGGAATGTGACACCAAGCCAAGCACTTGGGCAGCAGGGAGAGAGCTGGGGAAAAATATTTCAGCTGCCTCTGATGACCAAAAGTATGTGAACCCCTGGATGTGCACTTGGCACTGTCCCTCCTGGGAGAAAGAGTGGACAATACAGAAAGAAGGAAGGAAAGCAAACATCAGAAAGGAAACTGAAAGCAAAAGAGAGTTTTCTGTATCTTGGATCAGCTTTATTCCACAAAGTTCATCACTAGCAGGCATAGTCCATGCTGGCTGCAGGTAGTCGCGCACACTGATCACAGTCACACAGTGTAAATGTTCCATGTCCTGGAACTTTAAGCCACAATTTTTATTTTATTGTAATTGCAGTCCCTTGGGCACTTTCTAACAGCAAGTAGGAAATTTGTTAAATCCTCTTCCCAGCAGTATATTAAAAAAAAACAACAACAAAAAAAAGCAACCTAAAACCCCCTTACAACAGGCAAACAAACAAACTTCAACACAGGATATTCCCCACCCTATCATAAAAAGATATGCTTCCCTTTTTCTAAACTGAGTATTTTAAAAGCAGATGAACTTTTGCAAAATGCCTTGAAGACCTGAGTAAATACTGAACATTCTGTAAATTCTGAACATTCACCCGTTCTGTTGGCTTAGAAAGAAGCAATTTTCACTAATGGATTTTGGGTTGCCTTGAAACTTAACCAAAAATTCCTCTCTGCTGGATCTGTATTTGTGTGACAACTAGGAGCAAGCTTTCTAGCTACCACTAAAATCCAGTTTAGAAGAAAAAGGCTTATCCCAAATTTTTTTTTTTTACCCTAAAATGTATCAAAATATCATTTGTGAGATATTCCCACATCTGTGAAAATTTGGGAAAACTACTTGCCACATCACACTCCTAAAAGTGAGAACAAAATTGCAAGTGGTGATATCATGTTTGGAAGGGACAGAAGCAGAAGGCATTTGGGGAAGTCTGGAGAAAGAAGAAACTGAAGCAGTGGATCAGAAAAATAATAATGTGCATTTTTAGTACAGATAAGATCTACAGAATGACCTGAATTTGAAGGAGATATTTTGGAAAGAGACGTTCTGCCAGGGGGATCAAATAAGTAGGTTTAACAAGAGAACTAGTTGGGGTCATGCTGACATCGTTTCTTTCCTGGAGAGAGGATATGAATGTCTTGGGCACGTTTCAGTAATAGCAAGAGCTGAGTGTAGATGCGGTTATAAAAGGGAGCTGGCTTTGACTCCCAAACCGAGATGTTTCCGAGCTTACGGGCGTGATGCAGCGCAATGTCAGGGGAGTTGGCAGGGTGTTCGGAGAGGGCGCGGTGGGTCGCCGGGCTAGGGCCGGGGAAGCAGCGTGATGCGTGGTGCTGGCAGCGGGTGCTGGCAGCGGGTGTGCGGGAAGCGCTCAGGGGCCTTGAGCAAGACTGAAGTTCTGGTTTCGCGGCGGGGCTTGCGGAGGGCCCCTGGGGGAGCGCAGAGGGCTCCTGGGGAAAGAAAAGCGTCTCTGTGCTGCGGGTGCGGGTGGCATCGATAGTCAGCAGAGACCTGAGGGAAGGCAAGGGATGACACAGGGAGTGACGAAGGGGGTGACTACAAGGGGTGACAACAGAGGGAGAGGCGTGGGGTCAGGGGATGTCGTGCTAAGTTCTCCTGGCGGCAGGGGAAACGTAGCCCAGCCCCGCGGCAGCGGCCAGCCCTGGGGCAGCGGCGTCGGGAGGCAGCGGGGGGCCGGGCAGGGCGGCTCGGGGGCGGTGCTGCCCAGGTAGCGGGGGCGGGGACGCTGACACCGCCCCCGCCGCTCCCCGCTCGGCTCGGGTTACCTGGGCGGGCCGCGGCGCCACGATTCCCGTCTGGTCCGGCCCCCGCGACGGGAAGTGGGAGCGCGGGGCCGCGGTCGGACGGCCGGAGCCATGGATTCTCCCGCAGCCCCGTTGTCGTGCCGGCTTCTCCTCGCTGTCTGCTGGGTGCTCGTCGCGGGGACGGCTGCAGGTAGGAGCGGAGAGGGGCGGGGAAGGAAGGCGCGGCGTGCAGCGGGACCACCGGCCGGCTGCCGGGCCCGCTCCCGGGCTCGCCCCGCTCCGCTCCCGGGTTCTCGCCCCGGGTGAGCCGGGGCCGCGGTGCCGCTCGCTGCAGGCCCGAGCTGGGGTCGGGACACCCGCGGGGAGCCGCTCCGAGGGCCTCGCTGTGCGGGGGTCGGGCGGCCGCGGGAGCTGCGCTGCCCGCTTGGCTGTGGGCTCGGTGCGTGTACGTTTGCTTGTTTAAGAGAAATGCTTTCATTTCATAGCAGAAATCATCCGACACGCGTCAGCTGCGTGCGAGAGCAATGCAGGTGCGGTGTCTCCCACTGGGCAGAGGAATGGGACTGCTTAAAAACTTGCTTTTCTTTCTCAGTAAGGTAGCGTTTGACAGGCTCGGCAGAAGTCTTTTACGCTCAATCTTCGATTCCGGGACTGGCTCTGCCTTGAAAAGCCAAGCGGCAGCCCCCCGCCTTTCTCTCTGTGCGCGTCTTGCGGCAAATTCCTGGAAATGAGGCGAAGCAGCTGCTGGCAGCGCTGCGGGACCCCACAGCTTCCCTCGCTGGCAGTTTGGTCCCTTCTTTTTGCTCTTGCTTTTAGTTTCCCTGCTTTTGGAAGCACGAACGTTTACTTGCAGGAGAGACGTGTGAGGGTCCAGGAGGCTTTCGTGAGAAAAGGGGCTCGAAGCTTTATGAGTTCTGCCTTTGCTAACGTTACGGGAAAACAGTTGTAAACACTGGGGAATTCTTATGTTTCAACTGGCTACAATTCCGTTTTTAACTATGTAATCAACTGTAAGAAAATACAGATGACGGAATACAAATGCAACGTCTTACTTTACAACGCTTTTAAGATGCTTGATGCAGAGTATTTGTTGATGTTTCCACATCGTGGCTTTCTAAAAGAAAACGCTTCTTTCTAACAGAAAACTCTCTCTACGCAGGATTGCCGCAGCTAATCTCCTCTAGTTACTCTTGCGCTTTATTTTCTTGGAAGCATTACCGCGGGTTTCTTTTTTAAGAGTGAAACAATGTCTTCTCTACGTGTTGTAGTTGATCTTTGAGTTGTTCTGATAAATCATCACCGTAGCGATGAGGTTTTAATAACAAAAGCATTAGACTGTATGTATATTTTATACAACAAAAATATGAGACCAGTCAAGCCTATGAATAAAAGCAAATCTTCATCTGAATGTAACATTTAAAGCATAAGCTTCAGAATTGTATATATTAATCTAAGCCCACTAGATTTGGGGGGTTTATGCCAATACATCTTCCTGATATATTTATAAACCTTGAATATTCCTATTTCTTACTTTATGCAAGTTAGAATTCTGCAAGCTTAAGCACACTTACTTCTAATCAAACATACTGAAAGGAAATGTGTAGAACTTCCGAACAGCAATCAGGGATGGCACTAATTTTTTTTAATGGTTTGTGGCTTTTGTAGGTAATAAAAAGTTTGATCGTGAAAAGACAAAATGCCTAGTTCTGTGTAGTTGTGGTTTTTTGGGTTTTTTTGGTGGTGTGTTTTTTTTTTTTTTTTTTTTTACACGATCTGAAGAACTCGGTATTTGCAAACTTAAGGCCTCGATGCCGTTCCTAAAACCCATCATAAGTTTTTGTTAGCGGAACAGGTAATAGGCAAAGATGCTCTGGTTAGGTTTTCTCAGAGGAGACCATATTTTTGTAAGAACAAAAATTTCTTTTCTCCCAAAGGTCATCTGTAAAATTGAACAAACAAACAAAAAAATCCCAAAGTTGGTTGGGTTTTTTTAAAGTATTCAAAAAAGCTAAGTGTATTCAGACTAAACTAATAAATTCTAGTTATTATTCTCATTTTCTGTGTGAGCAGATATTACTCACGCAGGCAGGCAGATAGCAGTAATGTCTGATGTCTGCTGTTGCCTATCCTCTAACTGTGCAAAGGTCTGAGAAAGCTCTAGGAGTTTGACTTTTCTTTGAGCTTTGGCAGCTGTGCCTCTCAGGAAGTGTAAGATAATGGTGTCATGGACACTTTGAGGAGAATTCTTGCTGAAATAAGCTGGTTTGCCTTTCCATTTGCCCTCTTCCTTGGGCTAGGAGAAGGAAATGGGACTGCACTGTGATCTGGATGGGAAAACAAATCGCAGTGCAGTTATTCTGCTCTTTCCTTATGAACTTCTCCCAAATGTTGCAGCAGGTTGAGCCTAGTTTCCTGGGCCATGTAAGTTTTCTGGGATGAGTAAGACTGGCAGCACTGGCTGGTGTCAGTTTGAAGTGTTTGTGAAACTACTGCGTAACAAGGGTACTTTCTTTCCACAGACAAATAGGTGGTGGTGCCTCAGAGACTATACCTGTGGACACCCACGAGAAACAGTCTCATTTGGCCTCTTATTTAATGTCTTCTAATGGTACATGTCAGAGGAGCCCTTTAAAAAAACAAAATTCACTTTCACTTTCTTAGGGAATTACCAATTTCTTTTTTTTTGTTTGTTTTCCCCTGGAGCTGGAGTTTGCCACATAATTTATTTATTTATTTATTTTTCCTTTTGGCAGTCTATTTTCAGTCATATTTTCCTTTGTTTTCTCATGACCTTCAAGCAATGTGACTGGGTATTGAGTAGGATGTGACTTAGTACACAAGATCAAGGAAGGGTCAATGCAGAAATTGATTTATCCCAACTGTCTCAGACTCACAGCTCTTCTGCTTCTGTCTTGCTTTTGGAGAGGTGAAAAGTGTAATGCTGAAGTGTGCCAGTAGTAAATTACTGTTTGTCCCACACTGGTTTTGCTCACTGTGCCGGAACATTACATTAAAAGTTTAATAGGTGAGTAATTGAAAAAGCATTGTGGTGTCTTTTTTTTTCTTTGTTTGTTTTTTTTAATCTTTTGTGATTTTGCTTGGATTGGGCTAAACTGTGGTTCTAACACACAGTTATTGCCTGCAAAATGTAATTGATTATCTTTGTAATGTTTTCTCTCTAAAACTGCCTTGATGGAAAATTTTTGGGTAGAATAAAGTATTAATTGCTCCACAAACTGTAGATACTATTTTTAACTATAGATTCTGCATGTGTGATGCAAACTCGCAGCAGAAAAGACCTGAAAAATGAGACTCCTCTCCGCGTCCAAGTTTCATTACCACAGCCGCTACATTGTTGCATGCTGCTGTTTCTTAAAAATAAATTTTCAACTTTTTTTTTGTGTGTGTGTGTACATTTGTTATAATTATTTGATTGATGGACTGAGGTAACATAGTAAAAACAATTTAGTGGGCAGTAGCTTATCTGGTAGCAAATATGAGCTCACAAAGTTAAGTCATTCGTGTTCTTTTCTCTTGGAGAGTTAAAATCTGTCAGTATTACTAATGAGGAAGTGTGGACCAGCAGGATAGTTACACTGATAACTCCTTTCTTTTAGCAGCAAAAGTTCTTCCACCTCCATCCAACCTGGATTACTCACTTGTCCAAATCTGTACCTTGAACTGGACATGGAATGCCCCTGAGAATGTCAGCAGCAGCTGCAACCTGGAATATTCCAGCGACATCGTGATTGATAAGATCCCTCAGGACAAAAGAGTAAGTGCATCACCTCTTTAAACTCTGCTATGACCCAGTAAATGTCTTCTTGTGATAAAACTCTGTGTGTGTAGTTATATATAAATACAGTTTTAATATAGTCTTTCATTCTTGCCATGGGATCGAAACATCAAAAATGAGTCATACCAACCAGCGTGTGGGATCTTCAAATCGAAAAAATTTCTCTGTCGCTCTCTGATAATTGAGCTGCTACTGATAATACAGAAGTACCATAATAATAATAATGTGAAAAGACTTGTTTCAGTCTTTTCTTATGCATCTTTCTAGGGGAAAAAAAAAATTATATGTATACAGAGCAGTCTACATCCTTAAGACCTAAATGGGAAATTTGCAAAGGCTGATCATCCTCACTTCGAATCCCATTTAAGAAAGAGGCATGCACGTTAACCTTGGTGTAGCTGTGATTTGACAGCATAGTGTCTTTGGTGGTAATGTCAAGTACTAACATATTCCCACATTTGCTCTATCCCTGTGCTTACAATTATTCATGAGGACTGTGTTATAAAGACAACATTCCCTAGAACAGAAACTGTAAAACTTCTTTGGGCCTTTTGTTTTTATGTCTGTATTTGGTGGTTTGCAGCTCAGAAGTGATCCTTGGTGTGGATTAACAACTGTTTGGTCAGGTCAGAGAGTAGCATTGCCACGGTACTGAAGGGGCTGTAGAACAAATATTTTTACGATTTCTTTCCAGTAAAATAATATGCTATACGTCCATAATTCCAAGGTGAGAATTTGAAGCCTTGAATACACACCAACTGTGGGGTTGGCAGTGCTGCTGTATCAGCATAATATACTAATTACTAATATAATAATATTATATTAACATAATATACTAATATTGATACAATGTCTCTTGAAACAGTCCTTTGATGTTGAGCCCTATTACAGTTTTATGGCCTGTTGTTTACACTGCGACTGCTATACTCTGAAAACTTCAGGATATCCTGGACTTCAAATAAGGATTTGGTTTCACAAAAGAAGCTGAGCCAATTTAATGGTTTAAAACTGCGAAAAGCATAGTACTTTATTTTTGTCACGCCCTTCTTGAGTGATCTTCATCAGACGTTTAGATGAGCTAGTCAAACTTGCAGGCTCAGCAGAAACCTATTTGCCTCTTCTGGTGGGTTCATTTACAAATTATGTTGAAAACCTGTTCAGTTAACACGTTGAATGGGTTCATGGAACAGTCTCATACATACTAAGGTCATCAGGAGTTGAAAGAACTATGGGGCAGTGGTTTCACATGACAGGATGAACCAGATTGTGTATCATCTTGCTGCATCTTTTCGTATTGCAGCTGGTAGAATGTAGTTTTGTTCTTTGCTGTTTGATTTCCTTGCCTTCTCACTAATGCCAATACTTTTTTATACATTAGTGATAACACCATTCTTTGGTCATAAAAATATATATATTTCTTGTGTATTTTTGTTTCCATTTAAGTAAAAGACATCTCCTTAGCCCAATAACAGCTGCTCAAGAAAGTGTACGATAACAGGGTAAAGCCTTTTTCTCACACAAACACATACTCTCTTCTAAAAATGGCAATGTTCATGGACCACTTGGGCCTGATGTGGTGTCACTGTATTTAATTGCCATTTGTGGATTTGTTTTGATTTTTTTTTTTTTTTTTTTTTTTTTTCCCCCTTTTACTCCTTAAATCCATGCAAAGTCATCTTATTCCTCCTTTGGTTACATCTTCAAACATTTGCTCTTCTGCTCACCATGTGCTCATGTGTACTCGCACAGAAAGATGAAAGATCTCTAAGCTCCTGTTTACATAGCCATAGTAGGATCACTTTTCCTCATGTTATACTTGTCCTTGTTCTCTGTGTGGCCTGTGCTTTTGTCTACAGGTCACTGGAGTAGTTTTCCTTTAAATTCTGAATGTGCCTGATGAGGAAAGAGAAAAAGATAAGCAATGCTGGAGCTCCCCATGTTGTCATTCCATTTGGCTTTGAGTTGCAGCCTTTCTGAGAGGCTGTAATATATTCTTACATTAATATTAACTACCATTTGTCTGACACAGTATGCCAAATATTCTGGTTTTCTTCCCCCTCCATCTAAATGCAGAAATGGAGTAAGAGTCGCTTCCGTGTGACGGATATGTTTCTGAATGAGGAAATGCGTTTCAAAGTGAGAAGTGAGTGCAAGTACGATAACACCAGCGAGCCCAGCCAATGGGTGGAGACCTCTCTTCTGCCAAAAGGTAATGAGCAGCGGCCAGACCCACGGCTGACCTGCCTCTCCTGGCCTGAGGAGAAACAGCCTTCTTAATGAAATATCATAGCAATATAGCATAGAGAAGTAGGGACATACTGGACACAAGAACTATCTCAATTGATAGAGCTTAACCAGAACAATTAAGCTACAGTTAAACACAGCTGGAGTCTTTGGATGTTCAATACCTTATGGGTAAGCCTGTAAAATGTAAATACTCTTCCAAGACAATGGTATCATTCCTCTTGTCCCTGCTGTGCTGTGGGATGAGATAATTTAAGTTGTATTACGCCTGCTGACTTTGTGACTAACATCTAAGTCAACTTATTTTGTCTGATTTTTCTGTACAAGCAAAAGTCTCTAAAATAACCCTACTTTTGTAAATGTCAGAGGGACAATTATAATCTAGCAATTGAACTTTGTTGAATAAGTGACTTCATTATACTCTTATAGACAGTTTCTCTCTTTTTCAAGAGATGACTGAGTTCTACAAAGCTGTGCACAGACAAATGAATAAGCAAAAATATTTTTTTTCTTGACATCCAGAAATAAAACGTCCATAGCAAAACTGTTAGGAAGCAAACTTCAAGATGTATTCTGCTGGATGCTGGAAGTTAGGAGATACAGCAAGGAAATAGAACCTCTTGCCTTGAGTAGTCTAACCCAGGAACATAACTTGATGTGGATGAAAACTGCATGTGGATGGGAGAATCTTGAGACCTTATAAGGCTTGTCTGCCTGCCTGTCAAAAGGGTAATCTGAAAATCAGAGAAGCAGATCATTAGGACAGCATGTACTAAACAGGTTGGGACATCTAAAAGTCTGCTTGCAGATAAAATATTTTAAAATACTTTTTAAGTTCTTGAAATGGGAAAATCAGTTTCATTTTCCTATACTGTTTGACAGTTGCTACTTCAGGGAGAATGTGAGCTTAGAAGTAGAAGGTAGTCTGGGTTTTGCTATCAATAGTCTGGATTGTTGATCAAACTAACATGCAGTTTATTTTTAGTTTGTGGAGATGTTGCTACGTATTACAACAACAACAAAAAAATCTAATATGCCTTGATATGATAATACAGTACAAAGAACTTGTACCATACTAAAATGGAATATCGAATATAAAACCTTTGTTGCCCTGCCTGGGACATACATTGTCATCTCTATTCACAGGTGCTATGTACTCATTTGTATTTATGTTCTCTAATTTGGGAATTCAGTAAGTTGAATGTCTAGAAGTATATGGGTCTGAATTAAAAACTCAAAACCAACCAGTGTTGCTTTTGTCCATATTTAAGATTTACAGGTATTTTCATACTCAGAGTATTGAGAAACTAATATTGTATCTGGAGAACTAAAATGAACTGCTATTTTTAATGTTGATGGCTGTAAAAACTATAACAAAGCTAAGTAGTGTCTTTATAATTGTCAGTTACTTTAACCCCTTTTTGAAGTATCTGTACTTAAAGTAGAAAAAAATCTTTTCCTGAATCAATACCTTGTCTTTAGCATCAGGCAGCTCTAAGTAGTAATTCAGATTTGGTGGAAACTGAGATTGACTGTTATAATTAGTTTGCATTTAGAAGTTACTCTCCTGAGACTTCAACTATTGCAGGGAATAAACACCTGGAATTCATAATTTGCTGTGCTGAGACAGGTGGTGCAGGCTGAGAGGTAGCCCATCTTTGCCTTCCAGACAGTCTCCATTCTCTAAAAGGGGACGATTTACTTCTGGAAACTGGATTTATTTTGCTGGCAAAATAAATCTTAAGAGTCCTTTCCAAATTGCCTCACAGGTATTCCAGGTACTGCTGCTGTTGACTTGAACTGTGTTTGGCACAATTTGGAGTACATGGCTTGTACGTGGCGTCCTGGGGAGAATGCAAGCAGTGATACCAATTACACCTTGTTCTACTGGTTTGTACGAAGCTTTTATTCCCAACTCTGGAGCGCTCTAGTGCTAATCTTTAGTTTTACATTGCACATTTTACTTGTCTGCTTCTTGTTGCTTTGAGAAGTCCCAGGGCATTGTGTCCAAGCTAGTCTAGGGCTCTGTCCAAGAGAAAGCTTCACTGCTGAAGGGTCAAGAGGCTGCTGTTGCCAAGTCTTTTTGGGAAGCTGATATACTAGTATGTGAAGCACTGGCTGCTTCTTTAGCCCATTTAAAAATAACTGCTATTGCTTTCTAATATTTTTCTAATTGTGGATTCGAAGAGGGAAGAACTAAGAACTGAGCTAGACCAATGTATTAATTGCTTTCTTTGCAGCCCAACCAACATGGGCTGCTTAAGTGAGAATCACTTACTAATGTATGTCAGCTCTTAAACCATTAGAAAACAGTACAAAAATATTAATAACACTTAGCAGTAGTTTTGTTTGTATCTTTGATGTCATTAATGGCCAATTAATCTTGAAAGTTATGGAGCAATTCTCTTTATCATCTTCCTCAGTTACCAGCTGTTTGCCATAAATAGAATTTTGTTCCAAAGGAACAGAGTTGTGGTGTGAGCAAAAACTCTGCTTCAGGAGCTGTGCACACTTCAAATCTATGCGTACTTCTGCACGTTGACAGGCCTTGTGAAATGCCAGATTGCATTGGCTCCTCTAGAAATATTGAAATTTTGCTTTCTGAAAGCCCCTTGTTGTAGTTTTAAATCAGGTTTCTGTTTTATCTAAACTACCTAACTAAACTCTTTTCCTCTCCAGAGTCAGTCTTGCAGGCTAGCTGTTCAATTTAATGCATTTGAACAGTGGAAAACTTGCTGCTTTAGGTAAAAGCAGGGAGGACTGCTCTCTCTAAATAGATACTCTTTTTTTTCTTCTTTTTTTTTTTTTTTAATTGTAAAGCTGAAAACTAAGGAAATGCTTGAATACTTTTAAAAATGTATTTATTTTTTGACTGAAAGATACATTTTCCATAATGCAGGTGACGTGCGGTTGAGGTTTTTCTTTGTTTTTTGGGTTTGTTTTGGTTTTTTCCATAAATGACTGAACCTAAAGAATTCCTGTTTAGCTCCATTTTGTATTCTTCTTCATAGATATTTTCCTCTAAAATCCTGTCTTTTCATCCAAAGTGAACATGAATAGGGCACTAGCTTAGAACAAGGGAATCCAGTCAGTGCACAGTAATGCTGAAGCAGAGGCTTATGAGAGCAGGTTGATGAATCTTCATGGTGCTGTGTGCTCTGAATGCCTCTGTCTTCATCTGCCCCAGGGCAGGGAGCTGAGAGTGGTGAGTGAAAAAGGGGCCTGTCCTGGAAACAGGACAGACAATTTAGGCTTCCCCAGGCCTTATATATTGAGATTCACAGTAGGCAAACGTTGAAACTCTGATTTACTCTGCATCACTTTTAAATAAACAAATAGTTTTCTGAGTAGGAAAGCCTACTGGCATATTTTTCTTGGGACTTGAGGAACAAATAGAAGCGGGGAAGAAGCTCATCATAGCTTCTCTGCTATTGGAAGCAAGTAATGACATTTTGGAAAGCAAATGCAGTCAATAGGTGAAACTTTACCATCACAAGCAAGAGCTGCAGTACCTGAGAAATAGCTAAAGGAGACTGATCAGCTCATTCTATCACGGAAGTGAAATTCTGTTAATGGGAAGTGATCCAAATTAGTTTGCTTTCTAAGCATTTTTTTTTAATTGAAATTATTTTCCGATGTGGGAAATGTGAAGCAAAGCTGAAAGCAGCTGTAACATTTGATGCTTCACTATGAAGGAAACCCACCTCTTCCTGCTACTTGGCACTCTTTACAATTTTATTTCTAAAGCTTGAGGTAAATGAGGAGTTTCTTGCTTTGCTTAGCTTTGCTTTTTTATGTGCTATAGCACAGTTTTAATGAAAGATCAGTCTTGAGAATTTGTAACACAAATTTAAAATCAAGCTTCCCCTTTGTTGTCCTGTTCTTTTGAAGTTTAAAAAAATATTTTTATTCCTATAGGTTTGATGGTTTGAAAATCCACAAGAAGTGCAACAACTATTCTATGCACCAAGGAATCTCTGGATGCGTTTTCAATCTTAGCTTCCCAAAAGTCACCCATACTTACCCAGCTATAAGTATTTTGATTAAAGATGATTCTGAAGAAATTAGGCCTGTCTGTGCAAGTAAAAATCCTACCACTCTTGGTAAGTTTAACACCACACTAAAAAAAAAAAAAACAAGTCCTGAAGTTAAATTAGAAATTTTCTAGTATATTTTTGTATTTGAGAAGCTTGCACCTCATAAGCTGTGGATGAGACAACATGATTAGATGCTCCCTTCTATGAATCTGGTTTGGGAATTATATTGACGGGGTTTGTTTGGGGGGAAGTAGGGATTTGGGGGGTAATTTTGCACTCATTTTTTACTCGTTAGTTGTTTTTATTCTTTCTTGACTTTTTGATGCTAACTTTTTCTGTTCTTAAACTGGTACAAGTGTAATAGGCAATAAAGGACTTGAGCAATTTTTGTAAGCAGTGAAATATACTTTTTAACTTCCCCATTTTGCTTTTCAGTAAAACCTGCTACACCAAGCCAAGTTACCCTGTCAAAGATTAATGATGAAATATATATAGAATGGAGCGAATCAGACACCTTCCCTGAAAACTGTTTATTTTATGAAGTTGAATATCACAATGGTGATTTGGACACGGCTCTGATAATTAAAGTAATTTTTCATTATTTACAGTTAACTGAATTTTTCCCCCCTATGTATCTTTTATAAATTATGTTGATATTCACAGTAACTCAAATATTTGCTGTTTAAAATGAAAAATTATGTATGCTCTTTGAATGGGTCTGGTGCACCAGCTGGAAGTGTTGTGTGGACACAAGTTGTGGGTTTTTTCCTCCTGTACCGTAGGTTTCTGGTACTAATATCTACACAAGGAAATTCATATGAGTCTTGAATCCTTGCCATCGTTTGTTATGGTAAAGCAGTAATGCATAAGAACAGTTCAATAAAGAAGTATACACTAAACTAAACAAAGCTTACCAAGAAATACATTGTGGTTCCTGTACCTGTTTGATTCTTGATGATGTGGGACTTTGGTCTATTGGTGTTGAGTTTTCCTGTTGCTGGGAACGATGACAGCTCCTGTGGAGCGTTCCTAGTTGTTTGTCCCACCTCAAATTTAACAAACTCAAACAATATTAATGTTCCTCAGGAAACTAGCATTTTTGTATCATAAATACGTGAAGTTTGATCTCATCTAGTGTGAGTGCCTCTCTGTAGAGGCAACACAGGTGACTTTAGTATCGTCTAAGTTAGTTAGATCAACATTGCTACCCTGAGAGAGGGGAAGGCAACATCATCCACAGTTGTTTCTCAAAAAAAAAAAAAAAAAAGAATTTAGCAGATAATAAGGTTAAACTTCAGCTTTGCAGTCAGTCTGTGATGGTTAAATGCCACTATGTCCTTTTTTTTTTTTTCTTTTTATGAAGTTCAGTATTCACAAAAAAATCTCTCATCAAAACATTGAGAATGTATTAACAGTACAGACCTGTAAATGACTGAGAATTCACTGGTAATTGCACAAAGCAAATTATTTTTTCTTTTTATCTTAGGTTGAAAATAATTTTCTGTCAATTCCTAGCGTTGATCCTAACAGCAAGTACATCTTCAAAGTGAGAGCAAAACCAAAACCTGAGTGTTACAGCAGCGAGCTCTCTAGTGACTGGAGTGAAGAAAAGAGTATTGGTGAGAGGAATTGTTCCTGTAACTTGTTGCACTTTATTCTTCATTTGCAAGGCATCTAGTATCTCTTTGTCTGCTAACTAAATGGGAGCTGAAGATAGTCTTCCTATGTATCTATTAAAATTTAGGTGAAAAGAGGCAAGAGGGCTTTAGTCCTTCAGCAGTGCCATCAGTATTTGCCTGTACTGCTATATGTGTTGATGGGATTGCCATCAATGTAGCTGTGTAATGACCTCTTTCCTGTGCTGTCAGCTTTTCAACAGTGAGTCTGTCTGGTTTGCATTTTCTTGACTAATGTGCCTCCATTACAGTATCATGCTTTGAAAAATGAGTCCTTGCCTACAAAAATACTAGTGTATTTGAAAAAAATTGCCTATGAACAAATTGCAGAATTAATTATTTTGTTGTCAATGATCCTAAAAAGTTTCTCGAAACATCCCTCAAGTTTCTACAATTTTTGTTTTCCAGGTGAGAAGATCGACTCTACATTCTATATTGTTTTAATAATCACCATTCCATTAATAGTAACAGTATCTATGATAATTCTACTAGTTTATCTAAAAAGGTAAATAATGATCTCTCTTCATACAATTCACTAATTCTGATTGGTCTTTGACTTGCATTACAATTCATCTGTCCTGCAGGTAACTGTTATGTGACATGTTTCAATAGCATCTCTTTTATTCATAACATGTATTGTGTAATAAAAATAGCAGCACCATTGTGCCCCTGTCATTAGAATTAGGTTTACAGACCATATACATGTTCTGGTTCCACTTGGGTAACATTGCTTATGTCTGCTTACAGGTAGAGTCTTGTTGCACACACATTGCACCTCATCTCTTTAACCAGTTGCATCTAAATTCAAAATTAAGCTTACACATAAGGTATAGCATACCAGATTTTTTTTTTTTTAAGTCTATATTTGCTGCTGTCTTTGTCAACAGTGAAAGTTATTTAGAATCTATCCATGTGAATATTCCCTTTTCATTTTGGTTTGGGGAGTAAGAATATGAATTGTGTATGGTTACACAGAGACCAAAGGCTAAACATTGATGGTAAAGCTGACTCCACAAATTTTACTGACTGCACCCAAGTATGACTTTTTAAATGGTCATTTTAAAATTAATATGTCATCTAAATATTTTCTTTTTAATTTCCTGAAGGCTGAAGGTGTTAATTCTTCCACCGATTCCAGACCCTAGAGAAATTCTTAAGCGCATGTTTGGAGAGCAGAATGAGGATTCCCAGGTTAGTAAGAAGGGGTCAGAATCTATAGGCTTCCAATTTTCTTTTTCCTAATACCTATGTCTATCTTAGAACCAACTGTATATAAGTATATCCTATGAAGATTAAGTATTTACAATAGTAAAAATTGTTCAGAAACAATTACCCAAAGCTGAGAGGGACATTTTCCCCCTTAAATTTCATATACTTTTCTAGATACATTAGTAGAACTGCATTATTCTGTTATGTCACAGTCTGCTAGTCTCTTAAATGTGTTTTGGGTTAGTGGGGAAGGTTTTCTGGTTTTTGGGGAGAGGGGGTTGGTGGGTTGTTTGGGGCTTGTTTGTTTGGGGTTTTTTTTTCAATTTCATTAAACTACTTCTGCTGAACATTCAGATCTTTTTCTGTTAGGTGCTCATACTTATGATGCTGAATAAAGCTATTCATATTTGACTTGAACAGGAGGTACAGAAATTGCCAACTTTTCGAAAGTAAATCTCCTTTTGTGGCCTCCCAATTTCAAATGGAGTCAGAGTCCAAAATCCGGTATACCCTTTTTCCACAGGAATATTGTCCACCTAATAATAAACCAGAACTATGTGGAAAGCATGGATCTGGCCTTTTAGTTTACTACCTTCTGGGTAAATATTTCAGGATGTACTGATCATTATGGGTCTATGTTGGGACTCTTGTCCATGAGGCTCATAAGTATGGTAGTTATTACACTTTGTTGTTCTTTGAGAAGTGCTTTATTACTGCTTCGACTAATTCGACATTGTTGCCTCTGAGTATTATCTTCTCTGCGTGCTCAGGGTCTCAGTGAAAAATCTACTAAGCGTGTGCATCCTCACATCTCCATCCTCCTGCCTGAGCTTTACACATTAGTGGTAGCTGGAAGCACTAAGACGAGAACCAACTTTCAGTTCTTCCTCATCTCCAGAGAGAACAACTCTTCTGCTAACTAGGCCTAAGCCGTGTCCCAGATAAGCACAGTTCGTTGCCCAGCTACCTTGGCTTTTTTGCCATAATATAGGCTATACATTGTGAAACAAGTCTGTCTTATTGGGCTGAAAAAACATGCTTGCCATGAAGAAGCACTGTTAATAAAAGTTGTTCTTCTCTTTCAGAGCTGTGCAAAGGATGATTCTGTGAGTGCTTATGACAGGTTAACTAAGGAAGAAGAAATTCATTCTTTAGTTTTAACAGAAACTCCAGAGTGTGCTAATTCCGAAAAAGAAAACCGATAAACTCTGCCTTACCAGTTAAAGATGAGGAAACTTTCATTCCTGCTCCCGTACCTCAGGTGACAATGTAGATGTGAAGAGGCCTGCAAGACATTCACCAGCTTTCACCTTACTGAGTCCTCTCTGAGCCTTACACCGCTGATGATCAGAAGATACATCACTAACAGTGGCCATTCCTCCATCTATGCTAGAAATACTCATCTGGGATTGCTCAAGATGAGCACGTACATAAATTTCATGTGACTGCATTGCAGCATCTCTCATTCTGGTTCCAGCCAGCTCTGCCCTATTGTCATTTGCATTTGTACCTCACGTTCGACTGTAAATGGCTTTTCTGGAGCAAGCACTGTGACTTCTCTGAAATATTTGTCTCAGTTTTGCAGCAGGTAATATGAGGCTTGTTTACAGTAGATGGCTCATTAGTGCTACTACATGGAACTGCTACCAGGTAGGATGCCAGAGCATGGGCCGATCCTGGATGGACTGTTTCATGTGCTCCAGGGCAGGGCACTTCCCAGAGGGCGTTTATGGACCTACCATCTTATGCTTCTGGTTGATGTGTGTCAGCTGTGGTCAAACCCCATAAAAGAGGGTTGTGTTTACCTTAAAAATGTGTATGAAAAAGCCTCTGTGCTTTCCAGCTGGTATTCAGAGTATTCATAGAAAAGGCTTATTTTTTTATCTTTTCAGATGCCTTGCCTTCATGGACTTCTTGGGTTAATTATACTTTGTTTAAACTGAGAATAGATTTTTTTTTTTTAACTGGCGTTGTGCAGCAGCAGAGAACTGTATTGAGTCTCACCAGACTGTGATTCTACTTTGGCCATATTGGCCTGAAAACACCTGATTTTTAGGTCATTCTGAGTATGTCCAGCATAATTACCAGGATGAATGCATGAGTCTAAGGAGCTGTGGTCAAATTGACTAGCAAGTGTTAAACCACTGAAACTGAATTAAATCAAAGGCTTCAAGACCCATCCTTACTGCTGAGATGATGGATTTAGAGGGAGAAGAAATGACAACCTTGGCCTGCTTTCTAAGGGATAAGCTTTATTCTTTCTGTAGAGATGAGGTTGTGATTTGATCTTCCCTTCTAGGAGTTTAGCAGTTTGAAATAAGGTGCTGATTTAAGGGTTTAAAAAAAATAAAAATAAAAATCCTTTATATTTTACTCCAGTAGCTTGATGACCTTTTTTTTTTTTTGGTAAATAATGAATTCATTTGTTCATTTGTTGACAGTTTTGTTTGCTCAACAGATGTTTTCTGGCACAACTGTGATGTTTCTCTGCTCTGAATTCTACCCTGCACTGAAAGGGTGTTAACAGCAGTACACTGATTGTGCTGGAGGCAGAAAGTAACAATGGGGAGAAAGGGAACCATGCAAGCAGTTTACAATTAGTGTTCAGGAACTTTTTGCTCCTCCCAGCTAAGTACAGTCGTTGATAGAGTCAGTCTTAGCAGACTGGGAAGAGTTCTCAGAAGTCTGTTAGGAACAAACTGTATAGTTGCCAACCTTTTAAAGTTCAGCCCTGTCCTCAAACTCTGTTCAATCAAAAATCTGGAATGAAACTCTATGTTTTTAGAGCATATTGTTCTGTAAGATGTAAAAGGAATGGAGCATGCTTTTTAGCTACGAATTTACATACTTTACCCTCTTATGTATTCTCTCCTCTCAATTAATCCAGTTCTTTTCACAGTCCCCACTGAGCCTCTCAAATATAGTTTCCTTTACATCTCTTGGCTACCTCTTCTTAACAGTGGTAGAAAGGGGAGGAGAAATATAGCAGAACTGACAGACCCCATATTAGCTTAAATCTTTTCCTTACAATTAGGCTAAAAAACCAGATTATATAAATTGGTTAATGATACAATGATAATAAAGCCTCAGGGATTTCAGTGAGATAAAACAAAGCTCAGGGTCTACAAAGTGAGCTAGCAGCACTATTTGGTATCCAGAGGTAAAGGAATAGCATGAGGGAAAGAGAAGTTAAATTCCTGTGCCAAGTGCATTCTTTCTCTCCTGCAACATTTATATCATTATAGCAATATAAATATTTCTCAAATCTACCTCATCTAGAATGTTGCTCATAGTAGGCCAGTAGACAAACAGAAATGTATGACTTCAAGATGAGTAAGCATAACAATATAGCAACCTAGGAAGATGATCCTTGATCCTTTACCCTAAATTCTTTTGACTTTTGCTTTGGTGTTTATGGTATAACCCAATCTTACTTGTTTGAAAAACAAACGAAACCCCCCAAAACAACAAATTCATAAATTCAAAGGAGTGGAAAAAACAGATGGAAAGTGTGAGGCCAAAAGGAAGACTTACATGCAGAGGATAGCTTAGATCACTATATGGAATTGGTTGGGTTTCCCAAATAACAGTAATTGACATACTTCCTAACAGATGGATTTCCTGATCCTGTGTTTTGGCATGTAAAGTACGTATCTGAGTATATATGTCTTGTTTATGGTTAGCAGGTTTTTTAGCATGAAATTTTCCAAGTTTTTATATTATTCGTTTGTTCTTCATTGCAGTTACTTGATCTGTAAGTTTGTTTAAAGAATGAATAAATATGTCTGAATGTTTTTTCACTATAACGGCATGGCATTTCATTCTTGGGTTGAGGGGATGGAGTGAGAGAGAAGAGATGGTGGTGGTTTAATGAGAAACACCCTCTTTGAGACATGTGAAATGCAGAGGAAAAAAAACTGAGTGGTGCTTTGCCCTCTTTCCTTTTAAAAGTGAACTCTCCCCATGCAATCCCTGGACAATACTACAGCTGCCATTTTTCTGGCTGGGGTAATGAAAAGAGGATGGAGCTGTGCACAAGACTTGTGCTCTCACCCTCTGGATACTCAATGCCATGCTACTTTCTGACACTGTTATGTTTTTTCATAGCACTGTAGAGACTTAATGAATTCTCAGACTGGAAAGAGACTGAGGTGGCTGTAGCCTTACCAAACGTAGCTCCAACATTTTGTCTTTGCTGAAGTCATTGAAAATGCCAGGTTGCTAAACTGCTGAAAGCCATTACCTAGTTGCTTAGACTCACATGTGCTCAAGTGCCCAACAAACACAGTAGCAATGCCTTCTTTGAAAGACTCGGAGAAAGCAAACTTTTGTTCCTTTCAGGTCTGCAAGCAGATCATCCAAAATTAAAGAATTAATTGATTGTGAAGTTAAAAAGCAAGTCTATTTGGACCTTTCTCTTCCAATTCTACAGTTTTTGTGGCAATAATGATTTTAATCACACCTCATAAGTAACCTTTTCCTATTTTAATACACTATGTTGAATAATTTGCTTTCTGTATTTGGTATGATAGAAAAATTTAACATTTTGTGTGTGTGTGTGAATTTGAGTTTATTTCAGTGAAGGAATGCCATGATGTAGTTAGACAACTTTAAAGCAGTCTCCAGATTAACACACTGAATTGTAAGCCATGTTGTTTCACTACTTACTAGGTAGAACTATTCCCAGATGGAATATTTCCATCTACTGGAAAGTATTCAATAAATTTAGTACTGAAGTGGAACTGCAAATATTCAGAATTTCCCTTGGAATAGAAATGTTGATTTTTTTTTTTTATTTTTTTTTTTAATTTTAATTTTATTTATTTATTCCCCCCCCCCCCCCAAAAAATAAATAAATAGACACTAAGCTTGGGAGGGTTTTCCCCTCACCCAAGGAAGAGAGAAGGTAGAAGCCCAGGTATAATCACAGCACAGCAAAAACCTCTTGCTTCTCACCCTAGCACCATGGTCGGGCAGCAACTGAGGTCCAGGAATGGGGATAGTGGGGCTGGGAGGACTTGATATGCTAGAGTTATGGAAGGTTCATCAAGATGATTCCCAAATACTTTGGTTATACTAGATTTTTGCAAAAAAAAAAATGTTCTATGGGAGCAAGCCCTGCGGATTGCATTGACAGCTGTAGAAATATGGCTTCTAGATAATACTTAATCTAAGTGAAAAACCAGAATCTCTCTATTTGGATGAGCTTCCTGCTAGCTATGTTGAATCATCGTGAAAGTAAGATGCTTTAGATTGCTTTGATGTAACTAAATCCACTCTCTCACCACAGCAAAGCAATATGGGTTCTGGTGGGAGGCACAGGAGGAGAAACAAACTTTCTTTGAGGTCCGGAAACTGTCTCAGGTTTGTAGCACATAAGAGTCTGAAAGCTTGTTGATGACTTCTGGGGTTTTGGTTTTGCTTTTCGTTGGCAGGTTTTTTTCTGGTGTGTTTGTTTTTGGGTTTTTTTCCCCTCTCTTCTCCGATGTTGATTAGGTTCAGTCTTTCTCTTTGCTTGTAAACTTTCTGTTGTTTATCACTAAAGTATATCTTCTGCAGCTGTACTCTGGTTTCTGGAACAGTTCATCTTGACTTGGAACAGCTCATCTTGAGTGCGCTCACACAGTGCATGGAGAATAACTGGGGGATCAGGCCTAAACAGCATGGGTTTATGAAGGGGAGGTCCTGCTTGACCAACGCGATCTTCTATGATGAGGTGACCTGCCTATTGGATGGGGGAGGGGCTGTGGATGTTGTCTCTAGACTTTAATAAGGCTTTTGACAGCATCTCCCACAGCATTCTCTTAGAGAAGCTGGCATCTCATGGCTTAGACAGGTGTATTCTTCACTGTCTTAAAACATGAATGGATGGCCGAGCCCAGAGAGTTGTGGTGAACCCAGTTAAAACCAGTTGGCAATTGGTCACTAGTGTGTTCCCCAGGGCTTAGTTTTGGGGTCAGTCTTGTTTAATATCTTTATTGATGATCTAGCTGAGGGAATCAAGGGCACCCTTGGTAAGTTTGCAGATGACACCAAACTGAGCACGAGTGTTGATCTGCTCAAGGGTAGGAAGGCTCTGCAGAGGGATCTGTACAGGCTGGATCAGTGGGCTGAGGTCAAGGGCCAGGTCCTGCACTTCAGTCACAATTCCAAGCAATGCTACAGGCTTTGGGAGGAGTGGCTGGAAAGCTGCCTGACAGAAAAGGATCTGGGGGTGCTGGTGGATAGATGGCTGAACATGAGCCAGCAGTGTATCCAGGTGGCCAAGAAGGCCAACAGCATCCTGGCCTGGATCAAAACCAGTGTGTTCATCAGGAGCAGAGAAATGATCGCACCCCTGTACGCAGCACCGCTGAGATTGAAGCTTGAGTACTGTGCTCAGGTTTGGGCACCACAGCGTAAGACAGACATTGAGGTGCTGGAGCAATTATGATAGTGTTGCGTGGACAGTTGTACTTCATGATCATGGAGGTCTTTTCCAACCTTAATGATTCTGTGATTCTATTGCCAAGCAGTCTTCCGAAGGTAATAACTCAGTGGCGAAAGGTGATTACTGCTGTCACCGCAAAGCTGTAAAGCAGTCAGTGTATTCTAGTAATACTCTGTTCCTTGTTTTGCTTTTGCTATCTAGTACTGAGATATTTTGATGATTCTTGCACAAAGCTTTCCAGTTAACCAGTACTTCAGTAATCATACTCTTAGCTTATTACACTGAAATTTTGCTCTATTTAATTTGGCTCAAACTGACAAAATGGACTTGGTTAAGAGCATAATAAGAGTGAAAGCTTAGTGAGAAAGAGGTTTTGTTAAGTTCAGGCACTGTCACTTTTTTGGAACCCAGACAGAATTTAATAAGCTAGAACAAAAGTTACGAGCAGCTTGAACAAGGAGTTAAACTCATATATTGTTTTAAAAGTAGAGCTGTCCCTACATCTTCTGTGGTTAAAAAAAAACAAAAAAAACTCCCACACCCAACTGAATATGTCAGGAACAAATCGGTGTGTGCAATGGGCATCCTTTCCTGTTGATCTAATGAAAGACCAGTTAGATCCAATGCTATCAGCAATTGCTGCCTCAGAGCTCTCTGTGCACGTACAGTGTAATTCTGTAAAGTCTGAAATACCAAAAATGAGGCATTTTTAAGGCACTTGGCTGTGTCATTGCCACTTCTCCTTAACCTGTTTTAATGTTCCAAGTTTAAAAAAGATCTACTGATTTTTTTTTGATAATGGCAGTGAGACCACCAGAATTAGCTTATGTCTATCTGTTTTACCTGTTGGAGTCTCTGCCTCCTGCAATTCAAAGCCTCTTAGTCGCAATAGTTTCCTTTCTTCACACAAAATGTCAGTTTAGACAGTAATGCCAGCAACATACTCTTAAAAGGTGTTCTAATTGCTCAGTCCTTCGAATGCAGAAGTTGGCTACAGAGAAACTATTCAGGGTATGGCTATTTAGTTTTACTTTGCACGCTATCATATTCTGGGAAGCTATTCAACTGTAGACAGCCTTGACTGGATTGGCAGCTACTAATGCAGAGCTATTAGTTGACATTTTTTCACAGCTGATTTTCATAGTGCTTTTATTGCATACAAAACTTTCTGACTTTTTTTTCCTAGGAGGAATAAAGGGTAGAAAAGCTGATTAACATACCAGCAGGAGAGAAGGGCACCCACCTTCCTCTATGCAGGACTTCAAGGGCTGTGTTTGAGCAAAAATCCTGCAGACTTAGAAACATAGGGCCATTTTTATTTGGTATGTATCATTAATTTATTTTTCTGTTTATTTCTGAGATGTAGGTAAAATGGCATTGATCATCTGTTCATTAAAGCCTAGGTAGGGCTGGAAGTGTTTTCAGGGCACCGTCTGCCCTGTGCTCTTGTGACAAGCAGTGCCAGGACAGAGTTATCTTGGTGGAGGTTTGTCCAACCTGCAAAAAAAAAAATCTCTAGAGAAATTCTCCCAAATGTTCTGTCCCACTGCTGTATTCTCCTTAATTAGAAACCTCTCCCACTAACTAAACTAAATTGATTTTTGCTGCAAATTAAGATGCCTTCTTGTCCTTCCTTCTGTCACCAGGGACCACAGCTGTTCAGCATCTGGATTGCACTGAGCCCACACTGCCTTGAGTTCTGTCTCTGCTCTTTTCTGCGGGGGGGGGGGGGGGGGAGGCAGCCTGAATCTTTCAACCTCCTCTCCAAAGTTATGTTTTCTAAATAATTCATCATTCTTGTTGGTATTCTCTAGATCTGAGTGTATTGGTGTATTGCAGTCTAAGACAGAGTGCATTGTCCCCAAACCAGCGGAACAGCTGCCTTACTTGTCTCTTGTTCCTCTTTCCCAAGTTCATGCAGATCAAGTAGTTTCTCCTTTCTGTGGCAGTGGATTGTTGTAGAGCTGCTCCTCAGTTTGTGGCTTTCTACAGTTTCTGAGCTTTGTAGAAATGCTGCTGCCCTGTCAGTCTCTCCTTATTGCAAGATTGATTTCTCCTGCCTAAGAGGAATTGCTTTTAACAATTTTATTGGATTGCATTTGTGTTGCTGTGACATTTGGAAAACTGCTCCAATTTATGGGGCTTTTTTTATATTCGGTGTCCCTGAACATCTTTCTAACCATTCCTTCTTTGAAATAATCCATGGAATGCCTTCTTTCACAGGATCAAATTAGTTAAAACACTGGATAAAGCTGCTAAACCTGACAGATTCTTGCAAAATAACAGCATTCACTGTCCTGGTGGGTGGCCAAGTGCTCTTTAAGAGGTTGGTTTTTTCAGCTAGCTGCATATCTATCTCCGTGATTAACTGTTTTATTTCCTCAAGCTGATTAGAAGGATGTTGTCTCATACGTTAGGCTTATCAAAAAGGGAAACTGGATTGACAAACTGCTCTTGATGGCTGGTAAACAATGAAAAGATAGGATTAAAAAGGAAAGAAAAATTAAAAAAAAGTATTTACGTTGTTCCAGAATTACTCTAGGGATCACAGTTGGACAAATGGACCAGTAAGTCCTTTGACATTTCCTTTCTGAAGACAAATATGATGTTTGTCCTTCAGTTTTTAAAGGCCTCTCTTTTCTACAGGCCTCGAAGAAAACTGCCCGTGTTTCAGGTTGCATTAGTGTTTAGATTGTTACATGCTGCAGGATTAATAAGGCTCTGCCCACCAGAGGACACCCGTTTTATCTGAATGTTCTCCAGCCTGTTCATTGGATGTATGTTTATTTGCTTGTTAATTTGTTCTGGTTATAGATCATCCTTTTTTGTAAAGACTGAAACAAAAGGGAAATTGCCTGCACCAAGCTTCACTGCAGCAGGCTTATTCTGATTTTTCCAATCATGTCATGAGCCTGCGCTTCATCTGCCTTTAGCTTGTAGGGTATCCAAAGGCTGTTTTCTTGTCTCTTTCATCCCTTGTTAATCACAATGTGTGATTCATAACCTGTTACTTTTATGCCCTCAGTCGTGCTAGAAGCTATGGTTCAGAGCCCCATCCCCAGTGGGGTGAAGGCTGGAGGGCAGAGGAAGGGCATGCCTGGGGCAAATGAAAGCCATCTGTGGTCACCAAGATAGTGACCACAAATTCCAGCATATACAAAACAGGTTGTCAACTGTCTGCCAAGCCAGGCTTTTCCTTATGGTCTTCCATTCTTGCTGCTTTATCAAATATGGTACCAGTGCCTGGTGGTAACCTGGGGAGGCAGAGCCCAGCGTGCACATAGATCTATTCCAACAGGCAGCTTTCCCCTGCTCAGAGTCTTCTCAAAGGTGGTTTGAAGCAGCTGCTAAATAGTTTGCTGGGTTGTTTTCTTTACACTCTCTGTATTTTTGCACACTCTTCAACATTAATTATAGAAATGTTAAAAAAGAAGATATTTGAGGGCACATATAATGCAATTTTTTTTGATCTGCTATACTCTTGATGTAGAACAAAAATGGGAAGTGTACTCAGCAGCCAGAGGATTCAGGGCTCTGTTGTGCTCATACAAGATGCACTGTTAAGTAGTAAGAGATTTTTCACCCTTATAGGGCTCAACTTCATGGTACTGGTCTTTAAATGCTCTTCTTTATATCTGCAACTTTTTATTTTATTTGTAAGTAGGGAAGCTGTATAGCAACCTCTTAATGCACATGGGTTTTGTAGTGGTCATCTTGTTTATACAAAGACTTCAGTTTGCAAATTTACCATAACAACTGTGTGGTCCATGCAGATTTGTGGATGCTAGTAACACGGGGATTAGAGTGGATGTCTCTGCCTGGGTGATGGAGGTGTAGTTTATACAACCTAGATCTGATTCAGCTGTTGTACAGCATTGCTTCCTCTTAAAGAAATGCGACATCCTGCCTGGGACTGGGAAATGTAATTTTAATACTTTTTTTTGAGCAACTAGGAAGAGGAAAGAGCCAAGAACTTTGTCACTAGTGCAGACAAAGCTTCTTGACCAGACTATTTTCCCTCCTGCAGGTATGAGTAGGTAGCCCAGAAAGGGGTGCAATACCAACTGGTTCAGAGCAGAAATAGCTATAGGGATCTCATCCCCTTCAGCTGAGAAGTGGCCAAGGAGCCAGCATGCATCCCACTCTTCTCAGCCTGAGGCACTGAGGGAGCTGGAGGCAGCTGGTTGCTCGCTGCAGCCCTGTGATTCCCTCCTGCACCTCTTCTGAGGTGTTCTTCCCAGGGCACAGCTGCTCCCAGCCTTTCAGCTTTTCCTCTGGTCTGTCCCGACACAGTTCTTGAACATCAGTGTGCAAGGGAGAAATTTCCTCCTGTATCGCAGAATCACAGAATGGTAGGGGTTGGAAAGGACCTCTGGAGATCATCTAGTCCAACTCCCCTGCCAAAGCAGGTTCACCAAGGGCATGTTGCACAGGAACATTTCCCCTTGGTGAATCCATGCTGACTGCTCCTGACAACATTCTTTTCCTCCACAAGCTTAGACATGACCTCCAGAATAAGCTGTTCTATGACCTTTCCAGGGATGGAAGTGAGGCTGACTGGTCTGTAATTTCCTGGTCTCTCCTTCTTGCACTTTTTGAAGACTGGAGTGACATTGGCTTTCCTCCAGTCCTCTGGCACCTCTTCCATTCTCCATGATCTTTCAAAAATGATGGAGAGTGGCTTAACAATACCATCAGTCTGCTGCCTCAGCACTCACAGGTGGATCCTATGGATTTGTGGGTGTCCAGTTTGCCTAAATTATCTCTAACCCAGCTTGCATTGACCAAGGGACAATCTTTCTCACTCGAGACTTTTTCTTACCTCAAAGGACTGGGATTCCTGAGGACTGGCCTCTGTCTTCTCTTTTTCTTCCATCACCAGGGGGCACCCACCTCAGTCAGCAGTGGGCCCACATTTTCCCGAATCTCCCTATTCATGTACTTGAAGAATCCCTTCTTGTGTCTTTGACATTATTTGCCAGATTTAATTCTAAGAGGGCCTTAGCCTTCTTCATTGCATCCTTACTCTGGCAATGTTGCTGTAATCCTCTCAAGTGGCCAGTCCCTTTTACCACATACTGTAATTCTTCTTCCACTCACGTTTTTCCAGAAGCTCAGTGTTTATTCATGGAGGTCCCTAGCCTCCTCTACTTGATTTTTTCCTCAAAGGAATGCACTGATCTTGAGCTTGGAGGAAGTAGTGCTTGAATATTAACTAGCTCTCTTGGCCCCTCCCCTGCAATGAGTCCTAACTCATGGGATTCCTCCAGGTAGGTCTTTGAAGAGGTCAAAGTTAGCTATCCTGAAGTCCAGGGTTGCAATCCTACTTACTGCTTTGCTTCTTTCTCGCCTGACCCTGAAATCCACCATCTCATGGTCAATACAGCCAAGGCTGCCCTCAGTCTTCACATCTCCAGACAGACCTTCTTTGTTCATTAGCACAAGGTCCAGCAGTGCACTTCTCCTCGTTGTCTCCTCCACCACCTATGTCCAAAAGTTACCATCAATACACTGCAGGAACCTCCTGGACTATATGTGGCCAATTGTGTAGCCTTTCCACAAATATAAAAGTGACTGAAGTCTCCCAGGAGCACCAGGGAATGTGATCTTGAGGCTACTTCTAGCTGTCTGTAGAAGGCCTCATTAACTTCCTCTTCCTGATTAGGTGGCCTGTAGTAAACACCCACAACCGTGTCTCCCATATTAGCCTGCCCCTTAATTGTTACCCATAAGCTTTCAACACGTTCTATACATTCCAGTTGCTCTCGCACATAATGAGGAACTCCACCACCTCACCTTGCTGGACTGTCTTTCCTGAAATGTACATACCCACCCATGGCAGCATGCCAGTCATGTGAGCTATCCCACCATGTCTCTGTAACTGCAGTGAGATCATGGCCCTGCAACTGCACCCAGATCTCTAGTTCTTCCTGTTTATTCCTTGCTTTGTGTTCATTGGCAGACGGGCATTTCAGAAACTTAACTGAGAAAGGTTTCCCTGGAGGGATGCAAGAGGAACCACCATAGTCACAGCCAGCCTTGAGGTGGTTGCCTTTCTGGCTGTCATCTCAGAAGGTAGTTAGGGAGCATTTTTCAGTGCTCTGGTTGGCCTGCCTTATTCCTCAGTTGTATGGGGTGGCATGAGCGTTGCCCTCTTGGATTCTGCCCCTCAGATCCTCCAGTTTAAAGCTCACCTCACCAAGGTGGCCAGCCTGTTGCCAAAGACTCCCTTGCCTCTTTGAGACAGGTGTATTCCATCACTGCCTAACAGGTTATAGTAGTCACAGAATGTCTCATTGTCACAGAGTCCAAAACCCTTGTGATGGCACCAGCTGCATAGCCAGGAGCTGGTATTTGTTATTTGTCTCTTTCTGGCTGACCTCTTTCCTCTAACTGGTAAAATGGAGGAAAAGAGAACCTGGGCACCAATGTTTTTCTGTTGCACCCCCAGGGCTTTATGGTCTTCCTTGATTCACCCCGGGTTCTGGCTCACAGAATCATCCATGCCCACACTGAAGAGTAACAGCAGATAGTAGTCAGTGTCCTTCACAAGTTGGTGGTACCCTTTTGGCAATATCTTGGATCTTAGCTCCTGGGAGGCAGCAAGCCTCTGAAGACTCCCTGCCAGGTCAGCAGATGGGCATTTCAGTGCCCTTTAACACACAGTCACGCACTATGAGCACACGTCATTTCTTTTTACGATATCCACTATGAGCTGCTGGTGAAGTTCCTCCATGTAGAGATTGCTCATGGGTGTCTATAGGTGTTAAAGCTTCATATCTGGGTTTGGTAGTAACGTTGGAGGGTGGAGGATGAAGCAAAGTCCTGCTTTTTTGGATCACCAGGGTTCAAGGTGCCTCTTTCTCAGTCATATCCGCTGCAGCATCAGGGTTTTGAAACCAATTCTGACAATGATTCTTCATATTTAACATACATGAAAAACCAAATATATTTTCTGAAATATTTCATCAATATGCTTCTGCTTATATTGTCCTTATTTATCTCCTGACTTGGTCAATTGCATTTCCACTTTTATTCCTTGATAGGTCAGGTAAATTAAATAAGCTTGCAAAAGAAGCATCTTCTTTAGCATGCATAGCTCATGATCTATGAACAGACCTGTTAGGAGATCCTCCTACCAAGCCCCCTGCTGCTGTTATAAATGAGTTGTGTGCAGCCTCTACAGGTATTGGTACACTATTAATGCCTTTCTTATACTACATAACTGTTATGACATGCCTCTGAACGGGTGATAGAGGAACAGTTAAGGAAACTCACTGTTGTGTGTAAGCTAAAACAATACATTTTACATGTAGTCCAGTTTTGAACCCCGTGCAGCAAACCTTCCACTTTGCCAGGAAAATAAAAAAGAAACAACACAAAACCAACCTCTACTTAAAAATCCTGATAAAATTAGAAGTTTTATAGAGTGTTGTATCTCCAGAAGCACAGAATCCAAACTGATCAGGATTGGTGTAACACAGCTGAAGATGAGGGGTTTGTTTGGTTTTTATTTTTCCCCTGGCTTCTTTGCCTTTTTGGTGCAATCAGGTCAGTTCCTGGCTCTTTGCTCTTGCTTAATAAGGAAAGTAAAAGTTTCATTTTCTAGGAGTAGATGTAGGCATTTGTCTTTGGGGTGCAGAGCTCTGAGAAAATGTCAAGCTCTGAGATTCATGGCAGGCCGTGGTGTTATTTGCACCTTGTTTATGGATACTCTGAGGCAATGGTATCGCCAGCTGCAACTTGGAGATGTCTGTCTGTAGTTATTAATGCTGGAGGAGAGCTACCTCCTCGGGAGAGCTGGGGCTCCTGTTAAATTTCATTTTCATAGCTCAGGGGATGGACAGGGAGAATGGTGTCATCCTTTTCATGCCCCAAAAAAAAGGCTGTGAGCACTGAAAGGAACGAAGCCTTGATTCCCACAGGTTAGCTCTGTGCCCCTCCTGCCAGCCCCTCGGCAGGGGGTGTGGGCTCAGCCCTTCCCGGGGATGCATCCACCGGGCTCATCCTTCTCGCGTCTCCATGAGCAGGTAGGAGCAGATCCACGGAGAAGCCCTTTTAACAAAATCAGCCGAAAGGGGCCGGAAGGCCCGACAGTTACTCTGGAAGGAGGGGAAGCCCCTCCTCTGCATACTCGAAGAGTCAGGTTTACACAAGAAATGGAAAGGTAACATTTGAGTGCAGAGGTGACTCGTGTCCAGGAGGGGCAGGACAGGCCCGGGGGTGCCCTGTCACCGGCAGGGAGACCAGGAGGTACGGCCAGCACTGGGCTTGTCCCTGTCGGGCACACGTTTGGGATGCTCCTGAGGCTGGGGGTTTGGGTTGGGCTTTTTGGGGGGAGGGCGTTCCAGGGGTGGGGGGCAGTTGGTTCTTGTTTTTCTTTTGTTAAACCAGTGTTTTCAAAGATGTTTGGCCGCAAAGCCAACGCCAGCGCGGGAGGGGCGGGCTGGCCGCGGGAGCAGGGCTCCGGCTGGAGTCGACACTGGGGGGCAGGAGTCTCCCGCAGACGGGTTCTCCTTGGGCTACCCGGTCCCTTCCCGCCCCGTCACCTCCGGCACAGGCTCCTGGGCGCCTCCTGGCCACCCCCCATGCATGCCAAAGCATCCCCTGGGCACGTCCAGGGCTCCTCCATACATGCCCGGCCACCCTGGCACATGCCTTGGCACCCGCTCTGAACAGCTAGCCTCCCACCCCATGCATACCCAGGCACCCAGCAGGCTGATGGCCGGTCACACCTCCAGGTCTGGGCGTGCAGGTGTGCTCACGGGTGTGTGAAAGTGCTCGGGATGTGCAAGACTCTGGGGGGATGCAGGTGTGCTGAGGTCTACCTCCGTATTCCAGGGCAGGGCCAGGTGATGCTGGGTGCCTGGCTTGGCAGGTGAGCGCAGGGAGTGCCTACCTCCAGCTGTTTGAATAAACCGGGGCATGTCTGGCCATGAGGGATTAACAGCTCCAAGAACTTCTCACAGCACAGGAAGCTTCTGTCTGGCAATACGCCTGGCCTACAGTCTCCCACCAACTCCTGATCTTGAGTAAGAGTCCTCCTGATCTTCCCACTTCACTCGCCCACAGCCCTTGTCCCAGGCATTGAGCAGAACCTGGAGAGACCAGAAGCAGCTTTGGTTGAGGTGCAAAATGCAGTCCAAGAGAGAAAAGCAGATGGATGGAGGGGGCCTCATGGTGCACCCCTGCCAGGGGCCACCTCCTGAAATTTAATTTTGTTTTTAAGCAAGTGCAGCAGATGAGGGCTGCTCCTGGCTGCCAGTGTTAGCAGGAGATCTCACGTTCCTTTGGTAGAGAGGTCTCTTGCAGTCACCTTCAATCCCTAGTCCCTGGCAACAGTCAGTCTCTGATACTTCGACAAAATCTCTTTTCTTTGCTTTAACTGAATCTGTATTTTCCAAAAACCAGGACCAAGCAGGCTGTGACTGTGACCAGCCACTCTTGGATGTCCAACAATGTGTTATACCCTGCTTCAGGGCTCCCAGTAACAGAAAATGGGTGCCATGGTTGTGCAGGACATGGCACTGATGAAGCTACTACCCCTGCTGCTACACTCCTCTCTGTGATCAGCAGGTTACCTCTGCACCACTGGCTTCCATAGGATTGAGGACATCCAGCACTGGTGCCTGGAGGAACATCTGTCGACATGATACAGAATTTCTGCTCCTGTCAGATGAATTGGTGCAATGGGACAAATAAATAGGAAAGAACCTGGGGCCGCTGTGCCAGGACAGCCTGGAGCAGTAAAGGTGAAGTACACTTGGGACGTTCCTCAGGGGCAAAAGACAGAGCAGGGCGCCCAGGCCCTGTTCAAAAGCCCGAGATGACAGGAAGGGGTGACATTTTATTAATAAGCCACTAATGGCCACCACTGGCACTTCCTGAAAACTTAGCACCTTGGCTTTGCCTTGCGCTCTGATGTCAGCAGCCAGAAATCCTGCTGAACCGGCCCAACTTGCAAATGAATGAAAGTCAGCTAATCTGCTGTCTTATCTCTCCTCCGCCCCCAAGTCGCCATTCACTTCAGACATCAGAGGGAAGCTAATTGACTATTGAGCTTCCTTTTCGTGCTCAGACACCTCGGGTGACTTGGTTATTTTCTCTCATTTTTGTTTCCTAAACAAATGGGCTTCAAAGGTGGTGCTGGTGCAGGTGTTGGTGTTGTGTGATAAGTATCTACCAAATAACTGGGGGAGAGACCTTGCTTCATCAGGTGCTCTCCGCCTCTTTGGCCTCTGGTTGCAGTTTTGCTCCCCCTCCCAACTAATCATTGTGTGGAAGGACATTGGTTGCTGCCTGATTCCGTTTTCCCCCAAAGCAGAGGCAAGTCGGTACTTTTGGGTGGGAAGGGCTAGTGTGGAGTGGCTTTCCAGGGAATGGGACCTTCGCAGGGACGCAGCACTGTTCCTCATGGCAGGTTTTCTAATGACAAGAGCAGATGTCCATGGGAATAGCCTCCTGCTTGTGGGCTGGCATGCATGGAGAAGCTCTCATCTCCACCTTACCTGTCCCAGAATAAGGTCTGACTCTGACTCTTGTCCTCCTACACCCCGCAGAATGCTGGACCAGGCATGCCCCCAGGCTGTGTTTTCCTTTCCCATGTTGGGGACGCAGTAGAAATTTGGAGGGAGATGGGAGATGCTGAGCTTTTGTTCTGGCACCACCTGGGGTAAACTGCTCTGCTACCTCTGCCATCTTGCTGGAGTGAGAAAATGGGAGTAGGTTGCACAGAGCTGCTTCTCCTTAATGCCTGGGTAGTTGCAGGGAGCTCTGCTGGAAGCTGTAGCCCTGACAGTCAGTGTGGGCTAGGGGCATGCACGAGTCAAAAGCTGGCTGGGTATCACTGCTGTCCCTGGCAGGGAGAGGTGCACCCAGGTCTGCACCAGCCACCCATGCAGGTAGGTCTCAAAAGCCAATCTGGGGCAAAGAGTCACCTACATTGGACTCCAGGGAACCACACAGGATCTTTTTGTGCCATGGGCTCACTCTCCAGGTCCCTCCCTGGGATAAAAAGCCCAGAGTGGGAGAACAACTGGGGCAAAAGAGAAGCTGTCTTATAGGATGTGTCAGGGAGTTTATTGAGAGAGTGGGAATCAGGGGCTGCAGGCCATGCATATCAATATTTGCATGTGCGTGTGTGTGAGCTTTAGGGTTTCATTCTGCTAGAGAACCAGCAGTGACATCCGTCTGGCACAAATTGCTCCAAAATTCAGGCCCTTGCATGCCACAGGAGTAGCAGCGTGGGCACACTGTGGACAGGGGGAGGGGAGGTGCTGGAGCTGATAGCAGAAGCATGTTAAGCAAAGTGGATTAAAAGGGATTCACCTATACAGGCACCTCTGGAGCACAGCAAAGCACCTACAGAAACCACCATGCAGAGCGCTGGGGAGATCCAGGGGAAGCACAGCAGCTGCAGGTGAGGTTCAGCAAGGTCCCTGTCACAGTGCTGGATGGTCGGGGCTGTTGCAGAGCTATGGTGAGGACAGGGAGGTGGATGGGAACAAGGATATACTGCCAGGTCCTTACTTGCCCACCAAAACATATTGCACCAGATGGGGGAAGTACCAGGAGAGGCTTCATTTTACTCCAGCTATTATTAGCTGTGAGGTGAATGCAACCATGCATACAAGGCTGCAGGAACACTGTGTTTGTCTAGCCTGGATGTGACAAATTCCTGGTTACACTGCTTATGCTGGCAGCAGGAGATGCAGGAGGGTTGTGGTCAGGGGTCACTGGGACTGGGAACGAGGAATTCCAGTGTCCTGGTGAGTGCAAACCCACCAGTCCTGTGGGATTGTGTCATGGTGTGCATCTCTGTCAGAGCTGATCCACTGCTGCTGGCCATGTCTCCACTCCTTCTACAGCCCTCCACCGGAGGAAAAGAGGTTTCCACCCTCTTTGCCCACCACAGCAGGGAGAAGTGAAAGAACCACACTGCATATCAAAATATAGTTGCAGTAGTCTTCCCTCCCTGAGGTAGTGTGACCTCGCCAACAGCAGGCAGTTCAAAATCTGCTCATTAGATGGCATTTTCACAGGGACAAACCATCAACCATGCTCATCAGAGCAGCTATAAACCACCAAGCTTCAGCTTCAGAAGATGCACCAGTGAAGACATCTAGGACAAAAATTGGCCAGGTGGAATCTACCTAATCCCTGGGGGCATCAGGACAACTATCTCATGGCTGAGCTTGTTTCTCAGGGCTTGGTACTGCCCCAAGCAGCTCATGGTCTGAGGAAAGACTGTGGGAAGCAGATGAAGCATAAACCTCAGTGTACTGGCACCATGTTGGGCCAGTCTGGGTACATTACTTGTTCTTTCTGACCTTACACTCGCAGATCGGTGGCCCATCTCCCTCCATGAGCTGGCAGGGGAGGGAGAGCACTTTGCAGAGTTTCACCTCCATGCCAGCAGGGTGTGGGGCAGGGAGAACATTTGAGAGTGTCTGCTTATGCCGCCCAGCAACACTTGCACCAGTCCCTTGTGCCCACGTCAGTGGCATGGGTGCAGGCAGCATGGGCCAGCAGCGGTGACAGAGTTGAGACGCCATGTCCACTCCATTCCACTTACTGGGCCTCACTGCCCACGCTGTACCTCCTACCACAGTAACATTTTCCCTGTTATTTAGCCTGCTTCTGGAAACTAACGTAATTTATTTGTTGTTTGTTTGTTTTATACCTGCCTATATGGCCTAGGCCAAACATTTCATCCTTCTGGCTTGTGCAGACCCTTTCAGGAGAATGGCTTGTTCGTCTTATCTGTGAGTTGATGTTTAACCAAGCTGAGCCCTATTTTGTTACAATCTTTCTGCATTGGCACTGTTGCCCTTCAGCCTTCCTTCTCCTCCCCTGATTTTTTCAGTCTGTCAGCATCTTCGTGACTTGCTCTGCCACGAGCACAGGCTTTTCCAAGTGACGCTGTACTTTGTGTTCATCCTGTTTGGCTTGTACAAACTCTTAGATCATCTCTGGTCTTCTGTCCACATTGTGGTATGGGCAGAAAGTGGAAAGTTCTGCTAGAGAAGGCTCTTGTGCAATCCTAAATATTTCCCATATGATCCATAAATTGCCATTGAAACTGCAGAATGGTATAATCTTGCTTTTCTTTGAGTGCAAAGAGGAGAGGCAAGGTGCAGGAAAGGGGGAACAGAAGGAGAAGAATTGCCCTGTTGTGCTGCATGGGAGCAATCAGATCGGCACAGCACAAAACTACAGCATGACAAATTTTCTTTCTTTAAATTGCAAGAAGAACAGTTCTTTTTGCAAGAACGTGCAGCTCTGCTGGGTTTGTTTCCTCCCCAGGATTACAAAATCTGCTCCCAAACTCTCATGTGACAGCTGCAAAGGCAAAGCCTTGCTCTAGTGAGATGCTCTCAAGGCAGGAGAGCTTTCAGGGAGCCTGCTATAACCTTACGAAGGAAGGTTGAGACCACCTTTCCACAGCTGGGTTGTGCATTTTGTCCTACATGCCATAAATATAAATTTGGTCCATAAAATCAGTATGTGAAGTAAGGTTAGTCACAGGACTTCCTGGCAAATCAGCTCATAAACAAGCTTTCCTCACTTCCTTCTTATGAAAGTTCAGTCCTCCTCTGTTGCACTGACTTCTTTGTTTCCCTCTTCTCCCACTTATCCCCTGACTCCCATTAATATCTGAGTCAGCCTAGTAAACATTTCACCCTGTGGCAGCTTCTCCAAACATAGCAGGAAGATCAGGCTCTGGAGTGCACTCTTGACACATCTCCAGGGGATCCTTTTGCATTCGCTGGTAGGTTATTTTGTTGTCCTTCCTCATTCACACATTAAAAAAAGGGGAAACCAATGGCCCATGTATTCAGCAGTTCGTTAGCAGTGAATGGTAATAGGGTCTGTGATGCTTCCTCTTCTTATCTTCCTTTTATCACTCCTATCCTCCCCTTACTTTAATGTTTGTAGCTTCAGTTTCCTGGACTGAGTGTGCTGTTCAGCATCTGCTGGTATAACATGGTACTTAGCTAGGTCTCACCAGTATTTACCTTTTACTAAAAAATACGCCCACTTTCCTGGCTGCAATGGTCATCGTGCACCAGCACACACATGACGTTGTGCATGCCATAGATGCAGCCTTGTAGCACACAGGTCACACTGTAACTGTCGTGGCATTTACAGTCTCACCAGTAGCCTTGCTGGCCTTGATTCATATATTTACGTTTGACTTCCTCGTCAGCACAAGGAATAAGTGTACATAGCAGTTGGACCAGATAGAGGAGAGCTCCTAAAGCAGCCAGGAGACGTGTACTTATGAGTCATCTGCTCTTTGGTTGCTCCTAATTGGCAGAAAAATTATGCCTTACTCACAGGGTTGTAGTGGAAATTTCCCTCCCTTGCTGCAGCCTCTGTCATTGAACCCACTTAGATCCATGCAGCTCATGACACTGGTGCCTTGGCCTCACACATTCACCCAGAGGGACCCTGCCCCTTGCATGGAGGATATTTTACCTACCATGCTCTGCCTGTACCAGTCTGATTGCAGAACTGGGGCTGACAATTGTCACCCCTGTCATCACCCCATTTGCCCCCCAGCTAGTTGCAGCAGTGTTGGCAGCTGGGTTGGTTTGCAGCATTGCTTAAGGGTTCATTTCCTGGAAACAAGAATCGTGAAGGCATGAAATTTTCCACCCTACTTAGATATTCAAATGGAGATTAAAACCTAGCAGGATTTTCTAGGAAAACTCTAAACTGTCCTCACCTCAGCTTCACATTGCCCTCCCTTTCCCTTTTACTATCCTTGCTGAAGTCCTGAGCATCTTCTCATTTTCTCTACTCAGGAGCCACCATCTGTAATGTCTAGCAGCACAATCAAAGCCATGTGCTTGCTGTTCTTGTCAAGTGACAGCCCAACTGGGACACAGATGTTGAGCCTCATTTCCCACAATCCAGTGACATTTGGACATTTTTCCGAGGTATTTTTTTCATTCTCTCCTCTTGCTCAAGTTCCCTTTTAACAACCAACTCAGTATGTCTTTTATGCAAGCAGTAATTTCCTTTTAGAACTCTCAGTGAAGGCCATGCCACTTAGTGCTCTGGGAGAATTTTGGGTAAATTGCATTGAAGACAAAAATCTTTCTGTTCCCTCTCCCAGAAAGGTATCAGATTCCCGTATTTCATATGCATTTCTGCTCTGAGAAGGAGCTTGGTAACTATGGTATCACCAGGCTGTCCCTTCACACTGATTCCTGGCTCATCCATATCCAACTCACTCATTAAAAGGACTTGTTGCCATTGTTACTAAGTTCCAGTTGGAGCCTCCGATGGGTCTCCATGAGCCAAGCTGTGGTCTTCCCCCTGCTAAGGCACCATCATTAATAACAAAGGGTATTCATGACAAATACAGCACTTGGGTCCACCGGCTGTGGCAGTAATACTGTCCCAAAGGTTAGAGTTCACTGTCCCACTGGGACTCAGCTCAATGCTGCCTCTGCAGGGGTATGGGAATGCAAAGCTAGAAACAGGGAGCAGAGAACTTTGCATTTACTGTCCCAGTTTGCAGAAGCTGTAGGCAGAGGCAAAGGCAGCAGATCTCTGACTACCCTGGCCGCTCCTCAGGGAATTGTCTGTTAACCAGAAGCCACCAAACACAGGTCTCTCCTTGCACGGGTTCCAGGGCTAAGCGCTTTTCCACAGCTGCATCCCATCACTTTCTTCCTCTGCCTGCACTGGGGCCACAGGGAAGAAACTGCCCAGTGGGTGGGGTGATGAGCACATGCCCCAGTCTCCTGGAAGGAACTGTGATGCCACTGTCTCTTCCTATCTGCCAGCATCACTGCAGGGGTGGTGGATTTCTAAGCTGTGTTCCTCCAAGGGAGAGATGAAGTTATTACAAGCTTTAACTGAAGTTTTCACTTCTGAGTGTTCCCGTCTGTGCTCCCCACCATGCCATGACCTCTCCACCAGCCTGTTTTCAGCAGGTACTGATAGCTGTGATGTGCCAGGAGCCCTTGGAGGGCTGCCCGTGCATTTTGTGTGCCCTGTTGCCACGATACTGAACGCAGAGCAGATGTTTATTTCAACAGAGATGGCTTTGATTCCTTTTCAACTTTTCTTTTGAGCTGCCATCGTGTGTGAATGCTTCTTCCCGGGAGCCAAGTGCTGTCAGGGCCCAACAGGCAGGCGTTGTTGCTGCATCCAGTGTGGAGGGGAACAGGGCTGGGAGGCATATGGCAGAGCAACACAAAGCAAGCTGATGGCCCTGGCCTCTCAGGAGGAATAGCTGAGGCTCTAAGGAGACTAGCTGAAAACAGGTGTGCATGTGTGTGCGTGTGTCTATGTACACACATGTGTGCCATGTACATGTGTTTGCATGGCTCTGTTTTGGTGTTGAAAGCCTGCCATGACTGGGGAAAACCCATCTCCTGCTCACAGCTAGTGCTCCTAACACTTCATTTTTCTCTATTTTTTTTTCCTCCCAATTGCCTTCATCAGATTATCGCTGCCTGGCTGTAGACCTGGACCAGCATGACTCAGAGCTGAGCTGGTGAAACCATCTTCTTCTTGAAAGCAAGATAAGCCAGGCATCAAAAACTATTGAAGGTGTGGTAGAAAAGGTAAGGAGATCCTTTTCTTTAGAATAGTAATTCCAGGTGAGAACTACTGAGAAGAAATAATCACTTCTTCCTGAATTTTTTTCCCTTTTCCTTTCCCTTTCCTTTCATTTTCTCCCTAGTTTTCCTGTTGGGATATTTTAAAATTTATCTTTTTTTTTTTTTTTTCCTCCTTTTTTCTCTCTCTCCTTTAACCTATCTTGTCTTTCTCTCTCCCCATCCTTTTCTTGGTGCTGGCAGAAGCAGGTGCTAGGAGCAGCCTGCCCCAACAAGTACCCTGCCCAAGGCTATCAGCCTGTGCCCCTTTGGAGGGTGTGCTTTGTTACTATAGGAAATCCAACTTCTTGCTGTTGCCTTATATAGAAATGTTTTAATTCTATAATACCATATGAATTTTGCTATTTTTTTTTTAAATAGTTGGACTGGTTATGCAAAGACACTATGTTGATGGGGCTGACTTTTTGTTTGCCCACTAGCAGGGCCTCTCACTCACTTCCTTCACCCCTTCCACTGTTGTGGCCAAACTATTTTTGGTATTCCAAGAGCGCAAGTTTTGCTGAAACTTTGGTTTCCTGCTGGGGGGGAAATTAAAGCAGCAAAGAGTTATTTAAACAAGTAAAATATATTTGCAAGCAGGAAGAAGAATATATAAGAACATTAATTTGAGAAAATCAACATTCTGTGATGTTTATTGAATTGGATATAATTAGCTATAAATATATGTGCATGTATGTATGGTTTATTTTACAGATGGAAGTGTCGCTAGAGTATACTTGTAATAAACAGGTCAGAAACACAACACTAACCCCATCTCACTTACATTGCAATTTTAGAAGCACAGGACTATCCTACAGAAGACTGGCTTCTTTAAGCCAAATATTATACTGAAATAAAAAGTTCACTGGTACAAGGATCTTACTATGGAAAGATGAAGGTGGAAAGTTTGTCCTTGAACTTATGAACAGTCCATTCAATTTATCATAACCCTCAGTAACGGAGTGACTCACCATTCACAACATGGGTACAACACACATTTGCTACTAGCTTAGTAGCTCTGTAAGGACAATTTACTGACCCTTTTTTTTTCCTTCCTGTTACAGAAAATTAAAGATTATGTGAATGAAGAACTCCCAGAAAAAAAATGGAACTGTGCTGCAGACTCATCTAGTACTATAGGCAGCAAGTTGATTTGTCCTGTTAGCAAGTAGCTCTGCCTCCCATAACAGGATGGTTCCTCCCATCTCAGCTGAGTACTGTTTGGCCAGATGCTACCTTTCCAGGTTGAAACTTCAACATGGGAACCAGTTGACCATGTGAGAACAAAGCCCATCTACCACAGTAGCTCATCTTTGGCTGGAGCCAGTGGCAGGGGCTTAGGGAAACAAGTGAGAATGGAGTGATCAGGGGCAATGCTTGCACGGACCTGCAGAGATTAGCAGTTCACATACTTCCTCAACCAGAGGTGCTAGTTTTATAAATAGTATTTTTCAATGTTTTTCTTTTGCTTCCATTAAATTGTCCAGTCACCTTTGGCCTACAGGGAGATCACCAGCTTAACTATACCCTGTGTGAAGAAGTGCCTACTTTTGTTTGTTTTGAACTTGGCACCTGCTTGTTTCATTTAATGATCCTTAGTCCTTGTGTTGAAGGAGATGGTGAACCAGCATCCCTCATCCACCTTTTTCATCCCAGGCATTTACCACACATGATTATTTTCCTTAAAAGCCCAGGAAGTGTCAATTAAAAAATAGTTCAGCCATTTCTAAGAAGATTGTAGGTAGATGTATCATTTTGCCCTGCTAAGAAATATCATTTTGCCCCCTTGCTTTTGAGGGAGGATGTGGAATGTGGTAAAGCCACCATCCTTGTGTCAAGGATACACAATTGTGGTCTCTTGGAGAAAATGCACAAATCAGACATATTATGTGAAAATCTCCATTTATGAACACTTAGTTGACACTGGCAGACTTTAGCGGCTGAATTTGCTAACCAGTCCATTTGTGCTGAAGGAGCTCCTTGCACCTGCTGTCCTGCAAAATGACTGAGCTGGCTCCTCTGAGGGAACCCAGGGCTGCAGAAGGGTTTTTACCAGCCAGTTCTCATGGTGGAATGGGGCTGCTGTTACCATGCTAGGAACAAGGGGAATGGCTGCTTTATGTCCTGACACTCACCTGCACACAGCCAGGCTGCAGGAAGCTGGAAACAGCCGTGCCAGAGTACAGCGGCAACAGGGAGGTCAGCTTCTGCAGGAGCTGGGGAGTGAGGGGAGGCAAAGAGGATGGACACAGGCTGTGGGAAGGAAAGTGATGGGCAGAATTGAATGCACTATAGTACTGTTTCTAGTCCACCTGAAAGGCTTTATAATTTTAAATGATTAACTGGATACAGAAATATCAAAGTAGTAATATGGGATTGATGAGAGCTACACCTGTCTCCCATGTTCGTGAATATCAGCAGTTCCTAGCAGCGGTGCTGGACATTCTGCAGCTGCTGCTAAGTTGCCTTGAAGATAAAGCAATTTCCCTAAAGCCCATGAATTGGAGGCTGATTTATGGTGAAGAACAGAGAAATTATATCCTTGTAAAAATGTTTTCATTCTTCCATTTACATCTCTGATGTTCTCATTAATAAAATAAACATGCAGCCCTTTTTTTCCTGATCCCAGTCAACTTTTAAACTCCACGACATCTTTGGCAAGGTGTTTCAAATGTAAAACATGAAAGGCATTGAACTTTAGCAGTTTGGGATGCTGTATTCCACTTTTATTTCATGACCCATTAGCAGTACTGCTTGTACTGCGAGAAAACTACAAGGAGGAGAATTGTGGAGTTCCCTCAAAATCATCACATGGAATTGTCACCTCAAGACTGGGTCAGTGCTGAATCAACTAGATGAACTTTACAAAGGCACTAAAGGGTTTAAAATACCCAGATCCACACTGATACACAAACTGGGCATCACATTTCCTAGTCAGATGTGTAAGTCTGAAGAGGTCTTCCCTAATGGCAAGTTTGCATCAGCTCTGCTGGAACCAGAGCAGACATTTTCTCCCTCCTTCACCCCAGCAGATCACTGTGAGGAGTCCCTGGAGTCCACAGGCATAAAACACAGTATTTTTCTACTTAGTAGTGTAGGTAATTTATGTTTTGTTTGTGTAATTAATTTATGTTTGGAAGTTTGAGAGACATTTCCACCACTCTTTGTGGTAGGTCTAAACCAGCTAACATGGTGCAGTCACTCTCAAGGAACCCAGTGTTTTCACTAGCTCCCTGCAGTCGATGTACAAATAATTATATTTTCACGCCAGCAATAGAAAAATAGTAGTTAAATGCACAAAACAGTAGAAGGCCTGACTCGGATCACATCGCTACTGTGAGGCCCTGCGAGCTGTTCTAGGTGAATTGTTGACATGTTTTAAGTCTTGGAAAACAGCAGCAACAGGTATTTACAGAGTGGGCTATGAGGGAGCCGGGAAGGTCTTTCATACAGCAATATCACAGCAACTGACCATCTGACTTTCTTAAAGCACAAATTAGAACTTGGTAATAACAGAGTGGCATACAATATTACAACCCCTTTCCTAGGTATTACAGTGCCAGCCTTCCTCACTGCACGGCCTGGTTCAATGATTCAGTCATTACGTGACTGGCTGATTGCTTAAGATTCCCTGACAGATTTTCCTCCCTGGCTTCGCTCACCTTATCATCCTGGGGCTTTCTGGGTGAGTACAGCACAAACAAGCATTGCCTTTTTCACAGAACATTTTGCTTTGTGTTTTTGTCTGCAGGTCTCTCAGCCAGTCTGCCATGGCTGGGAGATAACTACAGGTATAATCGCTGAGGAGAATACCTTATCACATGCATAACAATTTTCCTGCTCTTATGCTATTCAATAAATATGTTACAGACCCTTTTAAATTATATTAAGCTGCAGGCAAGTCAGAAATGCATTAAAGACCAAAAGTCTTGATACATGGCCCCAAAACAGGAAGCGTGGATTGGCAATTAGTACTCTCTGATACAAGGTAAACAGGTGCCTTCTAGAGGCAATCTGTGGGGGAGAGGATCAAGTTCAGATGAGGCTAAAAAGAAACAGCGGGATTCTGGGGTGAAAAGACAAGGTAACAAATGGATAGAAAAAGAAAAACAGAGATTCAGAGCCAGAAGAAAAACAGAAGGATGGTAACATATTAGCAGTGTGAAACAAAAACACTCAGATTTCATTTGTTAAGGTTTTTTTCAGGAGTCACGTTCTGAAGATCATTAAAAGGTAAAAGAAGTGATTTAAGTATGTTTGAGCAGAATGAATCAGGCAGGATTCAGAAGTTCCATGAGTGGATGTTCATTCATTTATTTACTCAACCACCATACATAATTAAGAAAGTATTTTGTCAGTAGAAATCCCCTTTTCTTCCCAGAGGTTTATTAATCAAAAACATATTTAAATTTAAGTCTATGGTATAAATTTTCACTGAATAATTACCTTAAATATTCCACCCATTAAAATGAATTCCTTTTAGGCTCCTAGGTAACACAGACATGTAACTCTTACATAGAACTCTTTTAAAGCCCTGCTATTTTTTTTTAAGGTGCAGAAGAAAGTAAATATTTTAACAACGGTAAAGACTTAAAAAACTGGCAAGTTGGAAAAAAACATATTCCAGCATAAGCTACGAGCCTGTCCTTATATAACATCACTGTGAGTTTGTTTTTTGGTTCCAACCACAGTGAGTTAAGGACGGAAAGACTGTCTAACTTTGAAATTCTTGGCTTTAGCCTGTTTTACACAACCTTACCTTAAACAGAGGTGTTTTGTTTTCATTGCCACGGTGCAGTATTTCTCCAAGTCATAAGGGAGGGAGGGAGGGCAACTGCCTTCCACAGCCTTTCCAAAGTGACCCACCCTCTGAATGAGGTAGCTCTAGTATCACCATCAATCCAGTATCTCCAGATTACCTTATATTTTCTTGGCTTTTAGACCTATAAACCTGTGGATTTGAGGGAAGCCCTCACATATGCACAAGGATACTTTGATGGGCCCATGTGATTTCTATATTCTTGATCAGAGGGATGAGGGGAAGACCGGTGTAATAAAATACATCGTTTTTATCTTTGCTTGAGTCACTGGCAAAACTTTCATGTATGGGAATTTGAATCACACACACGAATCTGTGACTCATGTATGAAAGGAATGTCACCAAAACCACCGTCATTTTCTTCTCCCCAGGCCCTGGGAGAACATGGGGGGCAGCCCACCACACCAGACAATAAGAAAGTGGTGAGGGACAGAAGTGGGTATTGGGAGAGTCCTGCAGAAACTGGGATCAGGGTTAGTGGAGAGCTGCCCTGGATGGGAAATCCTCCTGGGGAGGCAAGAAAACCAGCTGAATCTCCACAGCCACATCAGACTTGCCCACTCTACCTTCGCCATGCCTGGCTGCCAGGAGTACCCCTGAGATGAGAAAGCACCGCCTCTTTGAGTCACAAGAGCAAATAAACCACACAAAATACACACTCAATTGTTCGCAACTATGAGTCTCTGAGACGCAGGAGCCAGAGCTACAGGCGTGCTGGGGACAAGGTGTGTGGGGGTACGAGGGGCTGAGGGAGGCCGGGCGTGCGGGAGGACAGGCGGTGGTGTAACAGTGTGTGCGGGAGGACAGGCGGTGGTGTGACAGTGTGTGCGGGAGGACAGGCGGTGGTGTGACAGTGTGTGCGGGAGGACAGG
>JANVCC010000049.1:9093395-9106464 GCA_025345505.1 Todiramphus chloris collaris | reverse complement strand
GTGCGGGAGGACAGGCGGTGGTGTGACAGTGTGTGCGGGAGGACAGGACGCTGTGACAGAGCCTGACGGGGAAAGGGGCAGCCTGACAGCATCTGAGAGGGGTCCGGGCCGGTGCGACAGCGCCCGACGAGCCCAGGTTGCCGCGCACCGCCCGGCCTGTCCCGGCCCGCAGCTGAGCGGCCGCCACCGCCCCTCCCTCCGCCCCTGCCGTGCCGGCCCTCCCGGCGCGGCGGCCCTGAGGCGGCCGAGGGGCGGGGGCAGCTGACGCCGGCGCCCGTGCGGTGGCGGCTCCGCCCCGCGAGGCCGGAGCTGAGACGGAAGAAGCCGCCGCACAGCAGCTGCCGCTGCCTCCTGCGCTTGTTGGAGTCCGACATGGCGTTCTGAGCCCAGCCCCGGCCGTGCCGAGAGCCGCTACCCCGCGCGCCTCTCCGGGACACGCCGCGCGCCTCTCCGGGACACGCCGCGCAGCCGCCCCCGCACCGGGACCGGGGGGAGGGAATGGGCAGGGCGAGCGGCGCCAGCCGGCAGGGCCGCTGCTAGGAGCCCGGCGGGCATGGGAGAGCGGCGCTAGGGGCTCCCCTTCCCGCCCGCGTCGCGCAGCTCGGCCCCAGCCCCGCGGCCGCGAGGTGAGCCGGCGGCGGGCGGGGGCTGTCGGGCAGGGCGGGCCGCGGGGAGAGAAGGAGGGAGCGCGGCCCGCGCTAAAGCCGCCTCCCCGCTGCTTTGTCCTTCCAGGCCCCGCCGCCGCCGCCCAGGAGCAGGGAGGCCGAGAGAGGGGAGCAGCGGGCGGCGCCCGGCCGCCGCAGCCCGCCATGGCCCACTCGCCCGTGGCGGTGCAAGTGCCCGGCATGCAGGTGAGCTCCGCGCCGAGCCGGCCCCAAAATGGAGGCGACGGGCCCGGGCTCGGCCCCGGCTCCGGAAGCGGCGCTTGCGGCCCCACCGGGCGGAGGCCGCCGCCGAGGCCAGGGGTCCGGGGGACCGCGGGTGGGCGAAGCGGGGCGGGCGGAGTGGCCGGGCCGCGGAGAGGCCTCGTTCGGCCTAGGGAGGAGCGTGGGCCGGAGCCCTCGCCGAGCGAGCGACGGGAGTGCTCTGAGGTGATGGGAGGCCCTGGAGGGGCCTCGCTTCCTCAGCGTGTCCCGGGAGGGCCGCGTACCTGTAGCCAGCCCCTCCGACCCGAAGAGTTCTCCTCCTTCCCTTCCCCCTTTGTTTGGGGTTGGCCACCCTGCATCCAGGGGCACGTAAGAGCTCCTAAAACTCATTAAAGGCGAAATGAAGTTAATCGCAGGGTGTGTGGGTGTGCTGTAAATAACATATCAGGCTCGCTGGCGAGCGTACCTCCTGCAGGACTTCCCTACCAACATGCGCTGGACCTGTAGCGCAGCTTCTCTGAGGACCTTGCGATTAATGGAAAAGTGGTAAATGCAAGGTCTGGTGATGATACAGCACAGCGGCCAGCTTGCTGTGATGAGCAGGCAGCTGTCAGGAACTTAGACCTCTCTTGGGCTGGGAATGAGACGTGGTGTCATTTCTGTGTGTTTGTGGTATCTGCTTAGGAAACAAACAAGCTCGTATGCTCTGATTTTCATAGCGAAGCTGGAATACCTCTAGACCTGCTGGGCAATCTAATAAAAGCTTGGTCAGAGATCTTTATCAAACATGAAGGAGGTGAAGACCAAACTAATTTCAGTGACAATTTTTACTTGTCCGACTTTGGCATCCCAGTCAGTGTATTGAGCTTTCTTTTAACTTCTAGGATGCTCATGCCTGTATAATATTGGAGGTTTTTTTCAGTTAAAATATCAGTAGCCTTTTTAACACCCCTGTCTGTATGCGAGACATGTACTGCAAAGGGTTCAGGAGGTTTCAGAACAGAAGGCTAAAATTTCTCTTGCTCAGATATCTTAATTACTTTTGGGAAGTGTAGAATTTAAGTATTTATATATTAATTTACACCAGTTACCATACCAAGGTTTGATTTACCTTTCTGATTTCTAATGATTTGTAGTCTTTCTGAAATCAGTTAAATTTTAGTCACCCGCTGACTTTCTGTTGATATAAGAGGACATAAACTACATTTTTCTCAGCCTCCTTGTTCTATTTTTGTGTCAGGTTATTGTTGTATTTGTACATCCTAAGGATTTTATGTGGTAAATGATATAGAGGCTTTAGCCTGAGCTACTTTAATTGCATCATCTGGATTCTTTAGCGTGTTTGTATTTGGGAGGCTTCTATTTCAAAATCCAAGTTTGTCAATTTCTTATTTTAATATCTGCTTAGTGTATTGCTGTCCTATTTTCCATAGCTGTCCTGTCATCACAGAAGGACCTTGAAATTATTTAAGGTCCTGTTTTCCATTGTTATACCAATAAAGTTTATGTAATAGCATGCTTAGTTCCACTAGTAGTGTTGTTAATTTAATGCAGACCATGTAACATATATCTGTATGTTTAAAGCATTTTTGAAACTGTTAGATATGTACAGCTGCGTAGAATTAAAATACATTTTTCCCTTGGTGACTTTTTTTTTTTAATGGAGACTATTACACAAGTCCTGAAAGTCTTAGAATACAAAGAAATAGAATTTGGTGCAAAATTTTTTAGAAGAGTCATAATACAGTTTTTTGAATTAAAAAAAAAACCCAACCCCAAACACTGTTCTAGAAGAGTGTGGTGGTCTGAGGTGTAAGAGTTGCTTCTTTTGTTTGTTTTTTATTTATTTTTTCATCTATCAGAACTATTCATTCAGGATCATCCAAGGGATGATAAAAGCATCCCTGCTTCTGCTCAGTATTTAAGTAAATGCCTGGTGATCGACTGAAAAAGGAATGAACAGGTGGTTCTGTGATGGAAGGAGATCATGTTAAAATTATCACTGTGGGAAAGTGCTTGTAATGTCAAACACCTTGTTTTGTAGTTTGTGTTGAGGGAAATGTTTTGTTGACTATAACAGTTGGAAACTCAATTTGCCAGAGCATACGTTGCAGGTTTTAAGTTTTCAGTTTTGTTGTAATCTTGTACTTTGCTTCCCATTTCATTATACAAAAAAAAGTATTGACTAAAATCCAGAAATTATATAATCCCCATACTCCAAAAAGAAGACTTTGATAGTTTATCACTGTAGTAGAAGCTTTTTTGACTGTTTTAAGATCTTTCATGTTATGAGGAGTCAGGTTGCCTTTAAAAAAAAATCCAAACATGGAAAATTACAGAAAGTCACACAGGGTTATTTTTGTGAACTTGGAGTCTGCCTTCTAGTACCCTGGCAACAATGGAAGACCCAGAGGTAGTATTATCTGTTGCCCTTATGAGTAGTTACAGAACCATTTGTTTATGTAGTGGTTGCATTTTACTTAACCTGTCTTATGCCCCTAACAAAACCAAATTTTATACCTAACAATTCTTGCCCATGCAGACAACTTCCTAAACACATTCATTTTCCTCACTCCTTTGGAAAGGCTCCATTTGATGCAATTGTGTGATCTCAACTTACCCAGCTGCTAAAACGTCTATGTTCAATCAATAAAAACAAAGTACTCAGCGAATGTATAAAATGATCATTCTGAAGCTGAGCATAATACCCCAAATTATGGCATTTTACACAGAATCCAAGGTAAGGGGGCAAAACAAAGGGTCGTTGAAGCTCTGTGAGCACCATTAAGATGTCCTGGTTACAGGAAGCACAGTTTGCAATGAGTTTGAATGTCAGGCTGAAGTGTTTATTCAGTGATGTCACTGTTAACTTTGTTCCTTGGGTTAAAAATATTCAGTTCTTGGTTTGGAGTGCTTTGAGAAACTTGTCCACTGGCACTATCTTCAAGGAATCCAGTTGAACTCCTACAGAATATGTCTGGATGTGGCTTGCAGGAGAGATGTTAGAGCCTACCTGTGTCATTTACCAACCTGGGGCCTGCACTGAAAGCAGCTGGAGTGAAGGTGTTGGACCCCTTATTAATAGTAGTCCCTCACTACTGCTTTTCTCTTGCTCAGCAGGCAAGATGTATAGTTCAGAGGGTTATGTTTGTTTAAAGTGATCAGAAAGTTTGAAGTATATCTCTTGTTTTAGATTGATGCATTTCTGATGAACTTGCATTATTGGCAGCAGCTCATCCACTACTCCAAAACTTCTTTGCAAGAGAGGCTGGAAATGGTTAACTTAAGAGTAACTGTTAACATTCCTAAGGTGGACAGTGAGGAAATCTTCTAGTCTTCCAAACTAGTTTGTAAACTTCAGCAGTGGAGTATCACTCGTGTAATAAATGCCTTTTTTTGGCTGGTAGCGGTTTTATGTATAAAGTTTCCCTTTTCCCATTATAATTTGTTGTGCAAAATCTTAAGTCTGCAAAATATTCATTATTTACTGATGAAAATCTTGACTCTTCTCATTCGGGTTTCTTGTCAATATGCATGTCTTTGGAACCTGGTTTGTGGCTTTATTTCTTTGTCTCTGCTATCCAGCATTTAAACACTTTCAGATTTCTTTCTCGTGGCTTTGTTGGTATCTCCTCATCCTGTATGGCAGTAGTCTTGAGCTCAGTCAGGAGGGTTGTTCAGACCTGATCTCCGTCTGTTTTTATTGGCATTCAGACTGTCTTTCAATGAAGAGCTTAACTTCCTCTAAAAGCAGAGCAGCCAGAAGCATGTGACCTGTCAGCCGGTGTACTGTGATTCACAGTTGAAGGATTGCTTAATTAAGTACAAACTTGGATGTAAAGGTGAGCTTTGCTCTCTGTGCTGCCAGTGAACAGAATGGCTGTAGGGTGCTGCTTGGCAGCTGGAGAGTCTCTCCGTGCGGACGCTCAAAGGCAGATCAGTTAACATCTAGTTATTGGATGGATATAGAAAGATTAAGGAGAGGTAGCATTGAATTTTGGATGTGTTCTTTGTCATAGACCTAAAAAAATGTTTTCTTTTAAATCGGTGCATCTGTAGAATTGGCTCTTTGTGTGGTACCCAAAGCTAGTCTAGAAGTGTCAGATTTCTAGTAAACCTTACGCATTTTAGTTGGAAGAATATGACTTTTGTTAAGAGAAAACAGTCTGTTACTGTCAAATACTTAGAGGGTGGGCATTAGAGGAACTTACACCTTTGAAGAAAGATATGTTCAAGGATCTGTTAACTTATTCCTCTCCTAGGAACTGAGCTGTGTCCAGATGTTTCTACAGTGAGTTTGAAAAAGCTTTACATTCTTAATATTTAAAGACATGACTTACTTAAAGGAATCTGCAAAGTCTAGCACTGCAGGACACCAGGAAACTTCCAGTGTCTAGAAAACAGAGTTCTTACGATTAAGGTAGGATAGTGTTTGGTGATGAATACCTTGTCCAGTTTCAGGTCCTTGAGCCCCAGTGCAGACAGACTACTGGAAGACAGTATTTTAAGACTGATGGAGACCATGCCTCTTTGCCACTTGAAGCAGATACTCATTAAATATTTGTGGAATTCAATACTGTGGTTGTTTCTTTCCTGGCTGTGCTTGATGTACAAGCTGTATCATATCTAATAGTAGTCTGCTAACTCAGCTTTGTCTTTATTACTGAACTTGGTTCTTCCACCTTGTGCAGCATGAGAAGTTGCTCTGCCAAGGAAAAGTAGAGCTCAGTCATACTTGTACTGTCTCACTGTTATCTAAGGAGGGGGATAGGGTGAGCTTTGGGCAGTGTTTGATACATGGGAGCCATGTAGGTATAATCATATGGGATTCAGCAGATGCTTTTATCAGGCTGAGAAGAAAAAATGCACAGCAGTATTTAACTAGTATTTTTTGTGCAGATTTTACAGTTTTATGCATGTGTTAAGTGCACTGACCTGGAATTCAGAGGCAAATCTGCTGAAGCTGCAGAGAGCACATAAAACAAACTCAACTCTTCTCACCTAATCTCTGCTGTTCTGTACCGTTATACACTGTCAGTTTTGGGCAGGGGGTAATTTCTCACAAAAAGTAAACACATTACTTCTGAAAGCAGACTTTTAACTTTAAAAAAATATATAACTGTTACTCTGTAATATGTTGAAGTTTGTTCTTAAAAACTGAAACAATATTTGTATGCTTATTTTGAGGGGACAATTGTTTCTAGTAACTTTGTGGCCCACTATGAAGAGTCTATATGACCTAACATGCTTCTGAAGTAGTAGTTGTATGAGACCTGTGAAACATCTTAGTGAAGATAAGCAAGCATATTTGTCTCAGTTTTCATTGTTTAGTGTCCTAAAAATATGAGTTTTGGTCATTTCCAAAAGTAAAAGGATGAATTTTAAACCTGTTAGTAAAAGTATCACTTGTTTGCTCTTTGGTGGTTAGCTTCAGCCTTAAGTAAGAATCATGAACTCTGAGAAGTGCTAAGAGACGATTGTTTTGTCTTTGTTTTATTCTTAGAGACTGAGTTTAATTGACAGAAGAGTTTTGAGGCTGGGTTTTAGGGGGGGTGGGGTTGGAGATGGACAGTACAGAGTTGGGTTTGAAATTCTGTAACAGTTTTCTGGCATGCTGTAATTAGTGGCTACATGTATGTTGTTTTGGAAGAAGCAGAGTTGGTGAGTTATCTATCATGTCAGGAGTCACTGTTCCAAATCCTGCTGTTTCTTTCTAACTTAAAATAATTGAAAATCAAATTCCTTCCTAATACTGTCTCACCACTTTTTACTCTATTTCAAGAACTGTCATTTGCTCTTTAAATTTAAACTTCTATCAGTTCTTCTAGAACAAGTCTGTTCTGTTGATTAGATGAGGATCACTGAGCACACTCCTTAGCTCTGAAGGAGAGACTTAAATCTCATGGGAAGGGTGCCCATCTAGTGATAGTCTCTAAAATCCATTCTACCAGAGGGATTGCTAGCTGAATAAATCTGGAAAAAAAGAACTGTCAGAGAAACTAGTAATAGAGGGACTGAGAAGGTAACAGTAGCTTCCTGATCTCATATGTGCATGTGGTTTTGCAGAGAGGCTATATTGATTAGGTCCGTAACTTGGGAAAGAGCATGGCTTCAGCTCAGATCTTTCTTTATGAAGAAAGCTTTGAAGAAGTGCACTTTTACAAGTGTGAAGCCAAGTTTGTATTGCCAAAATCTATTTGAATGGGCTTGATTGAGACAGCGTATCTGGGGAAGCTTTGTGGCATCATTTATCTTGGTTCTGCATGAATTCTGTATGTATTGATGAAGGAGAACAAGGAATGAGAAATGTTAGTTGTCAGCATGGGAGAGGGAGTCTGAGAGCCTAGGGTAGCTTCACTGTTTCCATGAACTAGAAGTCAAGAACTACGTGTTCAGTCCTGAAGTATGTGGCTTCCCCCTCCCCCCGTTTCTCATCTGCTCCCCGATCTCTTGCAGGCTTTCCTTTTAACTGGGTACTGGTAAATGGTCTGAATAATTGTAATATGTTTGAATAAAGTTGACTGGGGTGGGTACTGGGGGGTGTACAGTTGTATTTCAATGCAGCCTTCTGTGTTGGGAACTGAATGCAGAGTAATAAAAACACTGTACAGCTTGAAATGACCGCAAATATTGTAAAGTGTCCAAATGTAAACACTGAATAAAAAAGATGTAAATCAATTAATAACGTATAGAGAATTATGAGGGAGCAAGATGATTTTGCTGTTGATCTCTCACCTAGGAAAGTGTCATCTGGCATCTGGTCATAGCAAGAACATTTTTACATTCCTGCACAGCTTTATTCTAGCCTAGTTGGCAAGAAGAATCTGATTTGATTTTTTTTTTTTTAACTCCCTGGGTGTTTCTCGTCCTCCCCTCCCCCTTCCTCTCGCCTTTTATGTAATGAGATGCTTTGCCATGCTATGAATGAGCTGCAAAGTAATTGAAATAGGAGTTTCCCGAAACGGTGCGTTGGTTCTGTCAGGATAGGCTTCTTGCTTTCTTTGTAGCTCATTTTGGAGTTCTTTCTGTTTTCTTCTTGTGTGCTTCTTGTAGCTTCAGGTCCAGTATGATTAATATGATTAAGGGCCAGTATTCAAGTGGAGAGTACAGCTTTTAAGCCTGTGGTCATTTAGCATTGGGGAGAGGACAGAAATCTAGGATTCTAGTAGGCTGATGTGCTTGCCTTCCTTTCTCAAAATGATCTCTACCAAAGCTAAAGGAATGGTGTGATATCCAACTGTGGGTTCCCACTTGGGGTTTATTGCAGGCAGTGATTATGCCTGAAGACTTACCTGTGATAAATAAACTTGTGGCCTCCTCTTTAACCCGCATTGTGTTTCGGAGCCATCCTTTTTCAACTCATGTTTTTCTGCCTAGCTTTAATTTTGTTTACCTTGTAAATTAGGAGTGACTGCTTCAGTAGAGAGATTTTAACAAAAATAACGTGTATGTAAGCTTGAGGTCTGGCTGCTGCTTTCTAGTTTATGAACTAGCAAGTTAAAAAGCTGGATTTTGTTGTTATTTTTGTTCTATCTAGATTATAGTATGAGTTTAATCTTATTTATAGGAGGAAAATCTGTGTATCAAGTTCTAAGTTGCATAGAAAAAAAAAAATGTTAACATGGCTTCTAATATAGAGGCATGTAAAATTTATGTAGCAGTTGCCATTTAGCTGTAGATACCGAACCTCTAATCACTATAAAAATAGTCCAAATGCTGTAAGGATACAGTATATTGCTGTCAGAGTTGTGACGTAGTTGTTCCTTTAAATGGGTGTGGCAAAAAAATAAAAAAACTTGTTTGTGTACTGATAAGCAGGCTGCAGAAGGGAAAGGCCTGCTGCTAAAAGTAGGCTGCAGCCCATAAATGGTTATTTTTCCATATTCCTGTTTGATATGTCTTTTATAATTTCTCTGCAGATTGGGTTGTTAAAGCAGTTCGTAAAACGGAGAGATTGCAAGTGTTCTTCAGCAATGAGAAATTGCAGTAGTCCTCTATCTGTTGACTTCAGGTGCACAGGCAGTTAGTTCATGGGGGTGGGTTAATTACCCGTTCAGCAGTCACTTGTCCTGCACTCTTCCACAAAAGAGATTAAGTCTGTTTTGAAAGTTCAGGTTGTTCAACTAGGAGTTTGAACACTTTGGGATATCAGAACTTGTTGATCTTGAACCGACTTCTATCTCTACTGAGAATTTCCATCCTTCCAGCTATAGAACACTCAACCACTTAGGTCTTTTTCAAATCCCAGTGAAGATGTAGCTATCTAATTTTTACCTGCCTAGTGCCTTAATCCCTCTGACTCTTGGTAGGCGGCAGCTCTCGGAGATGAGAGCAGACTGCAGGATATGCAGCTGTATGCAGTGGTTTGAGAATTTATGTTTTTTAAGGGATACTAGGTGGGTAAAAAATACTGAGGCATAGAATGGAAGCTAAGTGGGACTCCATTTGTAATGTAAGGATATTCAATTATAGAGAAGCTCACTGCCATGAGAAATTTTCCTTTCCTCAATGCAGAATATTAATCATAAATAATCGGTGTACTTTTTTATAGTTGCCTTTGTCAAATACCTATCTTTGGGAGATGTGTTATTCTTTGTTTTTGCTTAATTTTGCTGTTTCCTAAGCTGTTTCATGTTGTGTTACCAAAGTGAAAGAATGGCTAAGAATAGAAGACAGTTCAGTGGTTTCCATTTCAGCACAACGCACAGTTGACAGCTTACATCTGCCACAGGTCAGAGATGGTTTGAAGATAAAGGTGATTCTTTCCTTAAAAATCTGAGAAAGGGTGGGTTTGAATGCTGATTTAAAAGTTTTGATAGTCATGAATTTTCAAGCAGCTTGCCACCCGTGTTTTGGATGTCTGCAGATTCTTTTTTTTCTGATTATAAGTAATAATGAATGTGCACCTGTGCCTTCATTAACTTCAAACTGTTTAAGTTATGGCTGACTTGATGAAAACAAAGCCACATGGGTTTTTGCTTACTTGTTTTTGCTTTTATACTGAGGTTCTCCAGGTTCTCACTAAAAATGTCAGTGAGTCTTGGCTTTGTCAGTTGAGGGAGATGTTTCATAAAGGATGCATCAGAGGTCAGGTCCCATTGAAGGACTGCAAAGCTCAGTATACTTTATAAAATCAGATTGTTCTGTTCTTAAAATAATTTTACTCTTCAGTAGGTATCATACAATTTCAGTAAATATAATGAAGTATCTATTATCCTGATACATAAGTTTTGAACAAAACTGTAGCGTAGCATCAGTTTAGTTTACCTGCAAAAGTTGCTCAGAAGTAAGAGTGTACAAGGTGGAGAGAAGAAAAGATATCTACAGCTTCCACCCTTGTTTTGGATGTCTGCAGGTTCATTTTTTTCCTGATTATTTATAAGTAATAATGAATGTGCACCTGTGCCTTCATTAACTTCAAACTGTTTAAATTTTTACATTTATACCCCCCACCCCCATCCTCCCACCCCCCTCCCAGCACTGTTTGTGTGAGTAACTTTAATTGTACTAGGATTTTAAAATAAAATTGGTGGGAGGAAGTGGAGAGGAGCTTCAGGAATTAAAATCTGTCACTACCTGTGGTGTGTGTTGAATATATATTGCTATATAATAGAATACACATGATGTATAATTAATGTGTATGTATAGATCATATCTGAAATTCCATGCAGACAGTATATGGAAAGATATTCAATGAAGAAGAATGTATCTGTTAAAACATTGCTCTAAGAAGTTCTGTAACCTGTCGGGTTTACCAGTCTTACTCCCTCTTAATTTCAATGTTTTGGGGGGGGAGTCTGAACAGAAGAAAAACGTAGAGATATTTTATTATCTGAGGATAGAAGCCTGTGCCTGGATTGATTACCTGTGGTTTCAGTGTGTTCAACCCATATGCAGTCTATTGTAAGAGTCACAGAATCGCTGTGGTTGGGAAAGACTTTTAAGACCATCAAGTCCAACTGTTACCTAACTCCACCAGTGCCACTACTACACCATGTCCTTGAGCACCACATCGGGATGGCTTTTAAACACAGCCAAGATGGCAATTCAACCACTCCCCTGGGCACCCCGTTCCAGTCTTGGATAACCCTTTTGGCATAGAGGTTCTTCCCTCATGTCCAACCTAAACCTCCCCTGGTACAACTTGATTGCATTTCCTCTTGTCCTTGTCAGATAAATGCTGAAAATAGAATAGATGTCTCAACTTTTGATCTATTTTTCTTCTGTTGACTTTCAAGTGTCTTTTTCACTTACTGTATTTCAGGTATTCATTCTTAAGACAATAAAAGGTATCTTGGAGATTTTACAGATAATAAACTAGGCCTTAAAATTGCTCTTTAATTTTATTGTTAACCATAATTCAGGCAGTGCAGACAGTGGAACTTAAGAGAAATGGTGCAGTGCATGGTGGCTTCAGCAGCAAAATTGGTATACATTTCTGATCGGACATTTTAGTGCTAAAGTAACGGAGACTGCACAATAAATTTATTACTGGAGTGGGTTTTTTGGTGGTGGGTTGTTTTTAGCTGTGTTTAGTTTTAAATGCTTTGCCATTTTCCTCAGCCTTTCTGTAAGATAGCTCTCTTCATTATAGTTTACCTTTGACTTCTCCCTGGCTATGAAGATCACGCTTTTATTTTAGTGAGCAGCTGATTGAAACGGTGGCCTTTTAAACACACAGGTGTTTGCAATAGTTTCCAAAGGCACCAATATGTGTTAAGGTGCTGTAGTAATGGATACCTGAAAACTCTGAGTAGACACTCTAGTCTTCTCTTACCACCTTTTGTAAAATCTCTTGAGTTAATTATTGCATCTTTAATGTGTGTTTGAGTAACATATCCCACTGTGGGTGAGCTATTCTGTAGTATTACTATAGCTTTAAGTGAATGTCTGTTCCAAACAAAGCCTGGGAGGTGCTTGAAAATCCGGATAGTATAACAGCATTTCTGGTTCAGGCTTGAGAAATACTGTTAAGCCAACAGGATACATGTTCTCACATTGACAGACTGCTTCAAAGGAAATCTTTAAGGAAATCTCACAAGACTGTTAAATTATTTCCTTCTGGAGACCTAGAGGATCCTACTTTTGATTTTTGTCAGATACAAGGCATTAGTTCAGTCGCTGTCCAGGATTCTTTGAAGCTTTTTTTTTGATGCAGTTGTACTTAGTACCCTGTAATGAAATTAATGAACATTTGTAGAAGACCTGTTTCTGTAAAAGAGCTGTCCTGCACTGACAGATCCTGAAACAGTCTAAAATGCTGTTTCTTCTACATTTGTGTATGTCATTAGATATCTGTATAATCTTGAAGCGAGATAGTGTACTTTTAAGTTTGTTTCAAAGGAAGGATGCAGAATTTGGAGAACACGTATGTGTTCAGATGTGGGAAGGTGAGTCAGCCAGGCAGTCTTGTAGCAGAATGCAGCCAGGACATTCCTGCATAGTTGTGTTTATTGGACTCCAAAGAAAATGCTTGTATAAGCTGTGTTGGCAGAATAGTTGATGCAACCACTACAGGTATGCTGGCAAAAATTATGCTACGGTGTTTTGTACTGGGCTTCTGAGCAGGCAGTTGGACTAGATGAGCTCCCGAGGTCCCTTCCAAGCCCAATTATGCTAGGATCTTGTGACTGTATGTGTACATATGTATGTGTATAAACATACACAGTAATGGCACATGGTTGTGTAAGAGAGGAGGAGGGATTTTACTAAACACTAGTGCAGGCTGTATAGTTGTGCTGGACTGGTGAAAATGGTGGACTTGCTAAGCTATGCAGAGGGCTTGTATTGTCATGCTCCTGCTGGTACTGTTACTCATGCTGTGAGATTCAAGTTGGCACGTGAATGTGCCTGTGCTTGTCATACTTGTTGCTGCTTTTGTCTGTGAAATGGGCTTGGGGAGCGGAAGAGAAGTAGGTTCTCTTCCTCATTAGTCCCATTATAGGTGCTCTCTTCAGAGAGGTGATGATGGAGTCCATACGCTACTGCATTGTTACCATCTGCTGCCCCAACAGACTGACTCCCCATAAAAGCCACTACTTATGAAAAAAACCCAAACATCCAACCAGTTATTCATGGAGGCAACTTTCAAAGCTTCTAAACCCTTTCCCATTCGAAGAAAGATCTGGGAAAGAACAGGGAATAACAATTGTTGGTTTTGCTCAGAAGTGTTAGTAGCATTAGAACTCTTAATTTCTACCAAG
>JANVCC010000049.1:9040189-9093295 GCA_025345505.1 Todiramphus chloris collaris | reverse complement strand
CCCCACCACCCCCCACAACTCTACTCCACCCCTAAAAACAAAAAACTTTAACTAAAAAACCGAAAAAAAAAAAAAAAAAAAAAAAAAAAAACACCCCCACCCACCCCATTTTTTTTTTAGTATGAGTCGTAGAAAAAACATTTCTGTAGAAAATAGTCTGAAAGACAAGGAAATTAAGAAAGGTAAAAGGAAATCTGTTTCAAAATGTAGTCTTTATTCTAAGGCCGTGTTTTAAGCTGTGTAGTGTTCCAAGGTTGAAGCTTTTCCAAAGGACATTATCTCAGTATTGGCCATAGTTGGTCAGAAATATTTGCCCTTATCCTGGAGTGTCCTACAGTCCCTTGTCAGCCTTGGTGAGTAACAGACGCTGTAAAGCTGACTTTGCTTGCTGTGAGAGGATTTTCTCAGAATAGAAGGATGTGATTCTTTCCTGTAGTAATCCTGCACAATTTGTTCTCCTCTGATGTCCCTCTGTTCCACCTCTCCCTCCCAGGGCTGTACATGGAGTTCTGTGGTGTCAGGAAGTCCAGCTGCATCTATCTTTCCCTATGTAATGGGGTTGCTGGAAGTTAAAATAGCATTTATAGCTCTGATTTACCTGAAGTAGCTTGGGGGAGAGAGTTTGGAGGCCTGGCTTGTTCTGTTGCTGATGGTTAAGTGGGTGTATAGGACTGCGTGATGTGCATTTCCACTGAAGAGCCCAGAGGAATTTTCTGCTTAATGTTTCTCTCCAAGCAAAACCTGAGTCTTACCCTTTGAGCTCATCAGACATTTGTGAAGGGTTTGATTAGCTGACTATGTTTGTGATTAAATTGGTTTTCTTTTATCTGTCTGGAAGCATTAAGCAGGTTTCATCTCAATAGCAATTAGTTGGCATGAAAGATTCCTGGAATCCCGGTCTCCAAGTAGGTCTTAAAATGAAGCTAGTTTTTGCAAAGATGAGTGGTTTAGGGTTAATGGAAAGTTTTGCCAGAGCAACTCTGTTTTTTCTTGGGGGTATGTGTTTATTCTAAATCGAGAACTATCAGTTAATTATTCTTTATTGCAACTAATGCAGTTGAGGAGCGCATTAGATTGCTAGCTAAATGGTAATTTGGCAGTTTAACTAGCAGCAGGGAAAGGCTGGGTGGCAACTCTACTGCTTTTGCCACACCTATCCCTACAATAATTTTTTGAAACGCATCTTAAACCAGATTTTAAAATTCAGATTAAAAAAAAATATTTTTTTTTATTTAACAATGAAAAGAGGGCATGAGATGATGCAGTAGTGTATGTCAATATGGCTGTCTTTGCGTGGTTTGAAGATTTACTGTTGGGGTTTGGTTTTGGTTTGTTGTTCCTAACTAAAAGCTTTACGAGCCCCTGAAGCCTTCAGTCATTTTCCTTCCCAGTATAATAATATTAGTTGTACTGGAGTTCAGACCAAATAGTACTCCTCTCTTTTTTTAATTTGCTTTATATATTTCTTAATATTTTTTTTCTTTTTTTTTTTTTACTGCATCTATCAAGAAAAAAACTTTAATTGATGTTTCTTTAATTTCTATGAAGGTAACTTTTTTTTTGTTTGTCTACAATGAGCTCATTTCTTCTCCTGGATCAGAGCAGCCAAGGTGAAATTCCTCATTCTTCTTGCTTTAATGTGCTGTTCGGGAATAGCGGTGTGCCTTCTATATTGGCAAAATCTCAAAATCTGACTCCACAGATCAGCATGAATCTGCCACACTACTTCATGTTCCCTCCTCTTGTCACAGCACAAATGACAGCTTGGTGTATAGGAGTGGTGAACTGATCCCACTGAAAATAAACCTGAAAAATCATACGGTAAACTCTTAGCTAAATCTGTTTCCTGATTCATCTCACCATATTGTGGAATAAATTCTGGTTCTGGTAGAAAGGAAGAAGCCACAATAAGGGCCCTGTAAGGAATGAGACTGTCCATTTTGGACTAGGTTAGAATAGTTCGTTGTTGTTGGGTTTTTTGTGTTCCTTCCCCCACCCAGTAAAGATATCTGCATTCATTTTCAGAAACACCAGTGTAAAGATGTTTTCTGGAATTTCATGTTGATACTTGAGTATTTTGTTATGTAGGGTAATCTGTGCCTTGGATTGAATGTCAGCTTGTGCCAAAACTGTCACTTCTTTTGCTGGTTCTGAGTTTAGGAGTATGAGAAAGATCTAAAAGCATATCTCTCATTTTCAGATGTTGCTGTTGAATCAGGTGGCTTTTTTGGGGAGATGTTTCTTGATCGGAGGTTGATTTGTGCAATGAATTGCCCAGTTCTGACAGCAGCAGTGTGTTTTAATTCTGTTGCTTTGCAAAGCATGGATTGTTCTCTTAGCACATTTCTCTTACCTCTAAATTTTCTGTAAACTTTCTTACTATAGCCTGACGTTTTGTGTTCTTAAACTTTGGAGGAAGTCTTCCTTATCCTTCAGAAGTCACTGCTGTGGGTTTTTTTGGATACACAAGATTCTCTAAGCAGCCACCTAGCATGTTTCATCTTGAAGGGAAAATGAGCATTTACTTCATTTTTAGTTCCCTCATGACTGCTTGAATGGAGCTGGGAAATGTCAAATATTTGTATAATAATCAGTCTGCTGATGTGAAGAGTAGTTAACCAATAGTTTCTAAGCCAGGTGTCTTCAGCGATGCTATGCTGCTCGGTGTTCTGCTCCCCTTTTTAAGGCATGCTTGGGTGATACCAGCCAGATCTGATCAGTACCTCAGGTTCAGAACTCTGCTCCAGCCTTCTTGTTCCTTCTTTGAACATATCTCAGTCCCTTTTGCTCTGCTTTCTGTCAGAACTCTTAGCTGCCCTGAAGATGCCTGGTCTTTCCAGACCTCGGAACTGCCAGTGAGTACCGTGGTGGTGGTGCAGCCCTCTCACAGCTGGCTCCACACTGTGTTACTGGGTAGGATGCTTTGTCTGCTCAAGGCTGTTGGCCAGGTAGAAAGCCCAGCCTTTTCTGCCTGGGTGAAGATGATGATGTTAGGGCTTCTGTGCCAGTAACTGCATTGCCTAGTCTTCTGAATTACTGCACAGATAGGATTAAAACAAAAGAATAGAGCTGTTCTTAGTATTAAAGGGTTGTTGTGTGGGGAAGTGGAATGAGGTTTGTACCCAGCTCTCTCTCTCTCTGGTGAGGCTCGTTTACCTTTGACATAATTGCATAATACGTGTTCTGTAACTAATAGCTGAATTGTAAGTTAGTGTGCAGGAAATAAATTTCTATGATGTGAGCCTTCTAGTGATGGTAAATCTGGATTATATGCTTCATGGGAAGTAATGAAGGCTAGTAAATTGGAAGCAAATTAAGTAACTTGTATATCTTCTCCCCCCTCCCCCCCTCCCCTTTCTGTTTTTTTTAGAACCACAGAGCAGACCCAGAGGAACTATTCACAAAACTGGAACGCATTGGGAAAGGCTCCTTTGGTGAAGTCTTTAAAGGAATTGATAATCGGACACAGCAAGTGGTTGCTATAAAAATCATAGACCTTGAGGAAGCAGAAGATGAAATAGAAGATATACAACAAGAAATAACTGTTTTAAGTCAGTGTGATAGTCCTTATGTAACAAAATACTACGGATCGTATTTAAAGGTAACGTATAATATTGCACAGAGATTTGCTAGCACCCAGTTGTTTTGGATGCAGCAAGGAAAAAAAATCTAGAATTGAGGAAGGGTTGTTATGCTGATGACCTTTTATTTGTAGGTTTTTGTTTTTCTTGGGACAGAGCTTTTCACTTTGGTTTGCTCCTTTTGTTGCTTGCTCTTTGAGGCTGAATCTTTCATGAAATGGCTAGAGAATGAACATCCCTCTTGCTGTTGTTGGTTTTCTATCCACCCTCCGCAATCCCTAGTACAATTTTGTGGCCTTCATAGCTAAAGAAACAAAAACCTTTCTCCGATACGGAAAGAAATTGCACTGTGTAGAGATGTGTTGGTAAATATGCAGTATAGTAGGCCTGGGACAAAGACTGACACCACCAGAGTGAAACGTTGGCTAAGGTGTAACTTAAAAACAAACAAAAAAAGAAAACCTACAGAAATGCAAAATCTTGAGTTAAGTCTCTTCAACTTGCAGAACTCTCTTGGAATACAAATCACCATAAATACTGTTTAAAGAATAATCTGTAGTTCATACATGTTTAAAAAGAAAACTAAATTAATTTTATGGTGAGAAATTCAGCTTTTTAAGTTAGAGCTTAAATGTGTTGGGGGGGGAGTGTTTTGTTTTTTGTTGGGCTGGTTCATTTGGGTTTGCTTTGTTGGTTTGAGTTTGGATTTTTGTGTTTTGGGGGAGGTTGAGGTGGGGGGTTGTGTTTTGGGGTTTTTTCCTCCCCAGGCATTTCTGGCTCCTTAAGGTATAATGGATGTTACGGTAAATACAGGTTTCTGAGAAATGTTCCTGTGTCACACTTGTGCTGTGTCTTTTACTGCTACTATAAAAGTATTTGCAGAATTTATTTAGTATTTGTCTTTGTAGATTTGACTTTTATTCCATTTAAATTGCCAATGTATTTGATTTTTATTATCAGTGCTAAGTGGATAATTTAGTTTTCTGAACTCCAAATACTAAATCCTAATTCCGACCAAGGCAAGACAGCTATGGTGACTTTGCTGTTTGCTTAGTTACTGAGTATTCTCTGGGTTCTTCATGCTTCAGTCAACATAGTTGTCCTGTCTTTCCTTGTCTTTACTGGGCTCAATCAGTGGGGGTTTTGTTTGGTTTGTTATTAAGTGTTGGAGTTCTGAGATGTAGTATAATTTACTTTCCTGCATCATGGTATATTAGAAAAATCCGGTTCTTCTCAAGACAACTTGGAATTCAGCTAGCAGTGTTCCTCTGGACCAGTGCACAAATCGTACTGAAGATCCAGACATGATCCCTCTTTTTTAGTCCTTTATTCTCTGTGATGAGCTACGTCCTAAATATTATCCTCCTGGGTATCCATCATTTTAACTTCATGTTGTAAAAGCCTAGTTGTTTGACTAAAGTACAAATCAGATCAAGATATATCTTGGAAAGTGTTTTTGCTTGGCAGTGTTTTCTTAATTTTCAGAATTAAATGGTGATTTCAGCAGCTGTAAATGGGGAAATGAAACACTGATTTGGTGGAGGTTTATTTTTGTTTGGTTTGGGTTTTTTTGAGGGATGGTGGTTGCAAAAAGTTTTATAAGTCATGGATTGAGGTAGGGAAAGAAAATAATCTCTTATTTTACAGCAACATAGATACTGAAAGCAAAAAGGGTAGTGCAAATCTGCCCAAGTATCTGTGCATCACAGCAGTTCGGCCTTGTTATGCAAGTCTTCCCCTTTTTAATCCTTCTCTTAGATACATAGTTAGTGCTCTAAAACTATCAACTTCTGGTTAGGGCTTTCAAAAAATTCCTGGTGAATATAGGATCTTGTTAATGCTGCAGTACTTTCCTCAACACTGTTGGTGTTCTTTCCATTTTTGTTCTAAATGGATAAATTCTGAAAGATTAATGTGATCTCTTGTTTATTTTTCACACTTGGGATGGTTTTGAGGAAGGAAAATGTCTGTGTGTGGAGCTTGCAGAGGTGTTTGTGGAATTCTGGTCACTTTCCCATTCCCTTAAGAAATTCTTCAAAAGAAAAGCCAACTCAAAACTAAAAAGAGATTCACAGAAATGTTTTTCATCCCAGGCTAGCATGATAGGTAGCTCTACTGCTTGCTGTTTCCCAAGTAAATGAACAAAAATGTCCACAAATAAATGAGTACTTTTAATTCTGTGATTAAAATAAATAAAAAGATTAAGTAGTATCTTGGATCTAATATTTTTTTTTCTAGGCTAGATATATCCTTGGTTACTAAGACTAGACCTTTCAGCTTGAAGATTCCTCAAGGGAAAGAGCATATTAGCTTTGTTAAATGTGCAAAGAATCTTTTATGCTGCCTTCTCATTTTAGTAATAACGGGTATTTTGAGAGTTGTATCTACCCTTTTTTTTTTTTCCAACTTAATTGCTATAGCTTTTAACCTTTTATCAGCTATTACTGTGAGAATGCCTGTCAGGCTAAGTATTTAGCTGTGTGGTACTTAATTCAGGTTTTACTTTCTCTATGTACTGTAGACATCTCTTGGAATCGGTGAAATAGGTACAGTCGTGTATCAAATGACTGTAATTAAAGGTTGAAGAACATTGAGGTTAAATTCTGAAATTAAAGACATTTCTTACAAAGCAAAGTCCTGTGCTGCAGAGATTAAACCAGTTTGCTGTGAGTATAAGATCTCTGGTATTAAGATCACATTTAAAGTAGTCCCAGAGGTTTGTTGGTGAATACCCAGTTTATATATAAAATATTCCCAGAAATTCCTTTTAAGATAGTGGCTAAAAACTGTATTGGCATACAGTAGAGAGACATCTAAAGGACTAGGGGTTTTTTCCTTCTCCTCTTTATTTACAGGAAAACAAAACAGCTGAGCTAGCCTGCCCCCTTTCAGATCATGCTTATGGAATTGAAATAGTTCACCAAAACACATAAATTGTACCTGTACCTTTCTCTGAAGCTCTAGGAATGCCATTAGAAATATTTTTGAGTTTTGCCCTGTTTAAATCAGAGACTTAGTATTTTCCTGACTATACCAAAGCAAACCCTCAGTGCAAAGGCATTCAGGTTGCCTACACGTACGGATATTTCTTAGTTGAGTAATCTAGATCTGGTTTAAATCTTCAAACTTGATAGTTTTTTACTTTGAAGAAACTGCAGCTGAGACCACATGTTTACTTGAGGTTTTCATGGGTGCCTCAGTTCAATTGATCTGTAATGGACCATCCTCTTGTAACTTTTTTTTTAACCAATTTTAAGTAAGCTTTGAATAAGCAGATTGTTCTTGGCATCAGTTTAGAGTGAGTTTCAGGTTTTCCTCTGGTAAGATAACGTATTTGATAATTAAAAGTTGTTTGTTACTAAAACACGAAAGAAGAGATGTTGAGTCTGAGAGTTTTCTAATAGCAAGCATTTCAGATGAGAGTTTTTATTTTTGTACAGTCCCTTCTACATATTCTGGAGCTTTACTGCATCCTTGGGATGGAGTGGCCCAGTCTCAGGGAGCCTGGGGCTTACCAGCTGCATGCGGGCTATTCCAGGTGCTCCTGCTGCTGAAAGGGGGGAAGGGAAGGGTGTCTTTAGTTCAAATACTTGACTTACTAATTTGTAACTCAGCTCAGCTGATGCTGTGTCAGATACTCTTATGTTCCGCAGCCTAGCTGCTCATTAGCTACAGCTTGTACGTCTGACTTGTAAATGTGATTTTAAAATATGGGCAGTCCCTTAATATTTGTACCTAGCAGTGCCATGCTACTTGTCTGTTAGCAGATATTTTACTCTTTGAAAATATTATCATTGGTGCATGACAGCAAGGTCTGCTTCCTTGAGGTTCTTGGGATAAATCTGATGCCAGTTTTCAGTTACTGTGACACTAAGAGGTGCAAACCCTCATATCTTTGTAATTTGATGTACCTGTATCTCTTGAATTTTGGAGTTTGGGAGTTTTCCATAGAATTAACCTTAGAGCTTAGGTATGAGTAATTTTTTCTTACATTTTCATTGGGTATCTGTAGTAGTGTGATCAGTAGTGTTTTCTAAACACACTGGTAGGTGATGTACAAGCATGTATATAGCAGAGTGCACCATAATAAATACATTTACATATGCTAATAGAATGTTTTGCCTTTATGTAGTGTCTTTCACAAATGCATGTGCAATTGTACAATCTTACAGCTGTATTAATGCAACTTTTGTAGCTGTAAAATAACTTGCATCCTGATGTAGATATCAGTAGATGTTCATATTTGTGGAAGGTCAAGATCTGAATTTGTTTCCTCATCCTGTTTGCACTTTGATTGCAAATAACATCACACCTTAATAAATAAAGCATTGGTTGTGAAAGTGATAGTGCATTGTGATGCAGCAGTATAAGTTACATTAGATGGCTAAAATAAATGTTTTCCTCAAGCCTAATTGCTTGTCAAAATGTATTACTACCTCATCAGGCAAGAAAGAAATGGAAGGGATTAAAAGTTACTCTAGTTCTGGAATGTTTTGGTTACACGAACTTGTGAAGCTTGATAAAATACTTGAGCTGTACTGTGTATCTGGTCCCACAGAGCTTCTCCTGATGACTGAAATTTCATGATTGTCTTCCCTGCTTTTGCCATCTAGCCAAGGAGTTGAAAAATCTATCATTGTAACTGTTACAGCCACCTGGGCTTGTTCTTTTCTTTGCAATTAAAACAAGCTTGAAGCTGTTGTTATTTTTTTCAGATTTGAGAATGGAGGACTCCTATGGTAACATCCAGAGGCTTCCATCAAAATTGTACAGCTCTTTGTGCAGCAAAGCTTTGACACAATCTAAAGATACTGTTTGTTCTACATTGTCTATTTATACTTGGTTGACCTAAAATAGCTAGGAAAAAGGTTGTTCATGCCTAGCTAGAAAATATCCACACCCAGTTCCAGTGGATAGTAGCAATTTCTTTGAGACATTATTTCAAAAACACAGTGCTTACTCATTTTCACCCTATACTGTTTTCAAGTAATAGTCAAATCCTCCAAACATGTCTGGTAACCACAATGTTTGCCTTAAACTCGAGTTCCTTGCAGGTTTTCTCAGCTGACAAAGTCGAGCTTTATAAAAACTGCTAAAATTAGCCAGCCCTTTCCTGCTGATCTCATAATATTGGAATAGACTCTCATAAATGGTGTGGCTTTAAAATTCAGTATGACTCTAATAGAGCACGCTTTGTTAAGGTAATTGGATGTGGTGCTTTCAGAAACTGCACCTTTATTTGCTTGCTGAGTTTTCTTTAGCTTTCTGTCAGCAGTCAGGCACTAGGGTGGGAAAGCACACAGTATAGAATGCACAAGGCTTTAGAAAGAACTGCCATACTCTTGCCCTCTGTTACAAGGAACTGGCATTAGAAAATATTTGCTGGAGACTTAACTGGTGTGTGTGGTACTTCACCAGGTCTGGTTCAGTTGAGTATTTTTAATAACTGGTCTTTATTTTAGACGTGTTCTCATTCATGGAATTTCTTAGTTGTAGCCTATAGATCAATATTTGGGTTTCTTTTTAGATGTGAGGGAATTCTGGCAAGCCAATTGCAGATGATCCCCATTTTGAAACATACAGTCTGTAGATCTGGTACCAAATCCTTCTGGGTTTGTTTATATGAACCACCCACCTTTGGTAGCTACATACCAAGAGCAAAGCAAGCATCTAAAAATCAGTGTTAGAAGTATCTGTCAGTTGTAATATCCTAGTAGCTCAGACATCTCCACAAAGAAAGTGCAAAAACTCATGTATTAACTTTGCAATATTATTAGAAATAATAATAATAAAAAAATCCTAAGATAGGTTTCTTAAGTCATACTTTTTATTGAACTATATTACTCTTATCTTTGTCCTTTTAATAGCCAATTTCAAACCTCTGATCTGTAAACTTTGGGAACTGAACACTTTGACCTAGACAGGCTGAAGATTTGGGCAGGTAGAAATTGAATGAAACATAACAAGGGCAAGTGTAGAGTCTTGCATCTGGGAAAGAACAACCCCATGTGCCAGTATAGGTTGGGGACTGCCCTGTTGGAAAGCAGTGGAGGGGAAAGGGACCTGGGGGTCCTGGTGGACAGAAGGATGACCATGAGCCAGCAATGGGCCCTTGTGGCCAAGAAAGCCAATGGCATCCAGGGGTGTATTAGAAGAGGTGTGGCTAGTAGGTTGAGAGATGCTCTTCCCCCTGGTGAGGCTGCATCGGGAATATTGAGTCAAGTTCTGGGCCCCTCAGCTCAAGGACAGGGAATCGCTTGCAAGAGTCCAGTGCAGAGCCACAAAGATGATGAAGGGAGTGGAGCGTCTCCCTTATGAGGAAAGGCTGAGGGAGCTGGGTCTCTTTACCTTGGAGGAGACTGAGGGGTGACCTCATTAATGTTTATAAATATGTAAAGAGGGAGTGTCAGGAGGATGGAGCCAGGCTCTTCTCAGTGACATCCAGTGATAGGACAAGGGGCAGTGGGTGCAAGCTGGAACATAGGAGGTTCCATGTAAACGTAAGGAGAAACTTTTTCATGGTGAGGGTGACAGAACAGTGGAACAGGTTGCTCAGGGAGGTTTTGGAATCTCCTTCTCTGGAGACATTCAAAACCCACATGGATGTATTCCTTTGTGACCTAACCTAGATGGTCCTGCTCTGGCAGGGAGTTAGACTAGATGATCTTTCCAGGTCCCTTCCACGCTCTAAAATTCTGCGGTTCTGTTTTTGCAGGGTTCCATGTCTTGGCAGTGCAATCTCTCCCGGCTGGTGGTGGTAGTGCTGCTTAGTATCTCAGAATTTGAGCTGTCCCTATGGTAGCAGGCATGTTTTGTAGTAGGAGTTAAGTCCTTAGGTACAAGCATATTCAAGGGCTGTCAATTCTCACTTGTTATGGACCTGACTGAGAACTTAGGTTGAAGCTTGTGGACATGTTAGATGCACCTTTGCAGAGTTACAGGGTGGGTGAAGAGGCACCTGGAACCCAGCTCCACTAGGCTTTAAACTTCCGTTGGCTTTGAAGCATGTTCATGCTCACTATTCAGCTCAAAAGTACTTTCCAGTTCTGAGTGGTTTTCTCAGATGAGAGGTGTGGTGATGTGATAAGAAATTTTCCTCTTAAAACTGTAAGACATCACTATCACAAATGTCTGGAATTAGTAATTGTAATGCAAAGGCAGTCTTTTGCAAGAGCTACAACCTTACATTAAAACACTTAGTTTAAACTTAAACCTCCACCAAGTCCTTTTTTTCTCCATGTTGCATTCTTTTAGCTGGAATCATTTTGGATACTGGTCAGCGAAAAATAATTAGTGGTGAGAGAGTAATGTTGGGGGGGGTTCTGATGCATTTTCAAATACAGAGGTCATGCTTGCATTGGTGTTTAAACATCTTGTGCAGGAGCTACGTGATCATTCTGCAAGAAGTAATTACATGTAACATGGTGATTAGTGGGACTCTACATTTGCGTTCTTCTAACAGTATGCTGGTAGTCTATTGAAATATATAATTTAATTTTTTTTATGTCAGCCTTGGACTTCTTATAGCTTATGCTTTCCTTTATAGGGCACAAAATTATGGATAATAATGGAATACTTGGGTGGAGGGTCAGCTTTGGATCTGGTAAGTATTGGTTTGTTTGTGTTTCGCATTGCAAGTACTAGTGAACCTTATTTCATTGTGCTCTCCTTTTTCTGATCCAGACCCAGGAAGCAGCTGATGCTACATTACTGCTACACTGTAATGCTCCAAAAAGTGTGAATTTGAATGGTGGTTCTGTTATATTTAATTGATGGGTGGTTTGGGTTTTTTTTGTTTGGGTTTTTTAGGGTTTGGGTCATCTGTCTCTACCCTCCCCTCAGCAGAATTCATTACACTTGAATAAAAAAATGTTTCCTCTGAGATTGAGTCTCAGGAATTAATGCGTGCCCACAGAGTACGGTTAATTTTACCTGGTTAAAAGATGTTGGATTTTCCATTTTCAGGTATTTTCACTTAAGCATGAAAGTGCCTTTTACTGAAGATAGTGTAGCATTCATGAAGGGTGTAGCGTAGCGAGTGCAAGAGCACAGTCCACTGCATGTGGATGTGGTTTCCCCACACTCTCGGTACAGCTTTGCCTCGGCTGTAAAGCTCGAGAGACCCGCCCTTCCTGTAAGATAATATAACTCAGTCTTTGTGTGATTCTGGAGGGAAAATATCTTGTCTTCAGTAATACAGGGTGGTGTTAATTATATACTTGCTAACAGTGGTCCTGTCTGCAACAGCTGAAGTATGTGCTTAACTTCACAAGTCTGTTTAAACTTATTTATGAAATTACATCAACTCAGCAATGGGAATACAAAATAATAGCAATTACATGTGGTGTGTGGTCATGTGTAGCTCCAGAACTTAGTCCTTTTGGGAAAAGGGCTGTGAAATACTTAAAGTTTTGAGCAATTGATAGTCTCTCATGCAGTGTCAGAAATACTAAAATAGCTTTTACTAGTGACAAACGAAACCACTCGGCCTTTAGAGAATAAAACTTTTAAGTTTTGCCTCACTTTGCCATACCATAATTTCGTGGTGTTCTCTGTTTCAGTGCTGTGTTGTTGGTATTTTTTATTTACAGGAGATTGCTTCTGTTTGATTTGTGTAGCTTTCTAATGTGCAAAGTTTACGTTTATTCCATACTGGCAGCTTTATAGTAGCACATTATGGTCTAGATGCAAACAGAAACATGGAATCAAAAATGCTGGAAAAAGAAAAAATACATCATTAAATAAAAAAAAATTCACAGTCAAACTATGTTGAAATAAACTGAGTTTCTTATTTCACTTAATCTAAAATGCAAAATTTGTTCTGCCGTGTTTGCTGTCTGTAGGAAACTAACGTTTTGGAAAGTCACCTTAACAACTGTATACAGTAGAAAAGCAGCAGCATTTTCAATACATTATCCACAGGGGAGAAGTGAAGATCCTCATTTCAGTGGCACCTCTTTCTGGTAGAATGGTGACATACTTCATTGAATATTTAATGAATTCTGCTCGTTCCTTACTTTAGAAAGAAGCTTTCAAGTTTAAGGTTTAATTAAGCCAATTGCAAGGCAAAAATTAGATACAATACTAAAATGATTTTAATGTTTCTTTTCTCTAAAGCTACGTGCTGGCCCATTTGATGAGTTTCAGATTGCTACCATGCTAAAGGAAATCTTGAAAGGTCTTGACTACCTACATTCAGAGAAGAAAATTCACAGGGACATAAAAGGTGCATGACATTTAAAATGCTACTTTGTTGAAGCCCTTAAAAATTGTAAGAGTAGTATTCTAATTTAGATATTATGTTAATTCCCCTTGGCAGCTGCCAATGTCTTGTTATCAGAACAAGGTGATGTTAAGCTTGCTGATTTCGGAGTTGCTGGGCAGCTGACAGACACACAAATTAAGAGAAATACCTTTGTTGGAACTCCGTTTTGGATGGCACCTGAAGTTATTCAGCAGTCAGCATATGATTCAAAAGTAAGTATGAGAGTAGAACATCTTTCCTTCCTATCTGTAGATCCAACAGAAATTACTTGGAGTTTTTGGGGTTTTAACTCTATCATTGTGGAGAAAAAAAGGTAGGTTTCAAATTAAAAATTAATAGTACAATTGTTTTTCTACAGTAGTTACATGTCACTGTACTCAAGATGCAAACTCGCCGAGTAAATTGATGATTTCGTGTTAAGATTCAGAGAAACTCCCTGAACGTTTTGTGTTGTGGGTGGGTTGCTTTCTTTTTAATTTCAATTCAGTGTTTCACATTTAATTCAAACAGTAATAAAACTCTCAGAAATCAAAATGCCAGCAGAACATACCACCTTATTTAAAGCCCAGATGGTGGCTGAAATTCTGCTTGCTTCACAGATTTTTATAAACAGCTCTGGATATAATTTCTTTAATGGTATGTCTGAGGACCTGTGTAATGCTGAAGATTTTAGCACAGGTGTCTGCTCTTGAGAAGGCCAAAAGTAACTTGAACTACAGGATGGGTAGCTGTGGTAGCATTATGATCTCTTGTACATTTGTTTGTCGTGGGAGCTGTTGGTGGATGACTCAGTGCAAAGGAGACTTTCCCCATCTGAACTATCAGTAGAAAAGCAAACCTCCTCCATGTTTTTCTGAGGATTGGGAATTGCTGCTAGAAATGATGATAAGGAGAGAACAGTGCCCTCTTCTCCTATATGTATAACCACAAGAGGACCTCGAGTTTGTGGTTAGTGAAAATAGCAGTGTACTTCAGTGCTGGCATTGAACTTCCTACACTCCTTCAACAGGAGCAGGAAGTCTAAAAATCTTGGTATATGCAGAGGAATACTTTCATACCGATTTCTTTCAAATAGTAACTGCACCTGTGATGTGCACATAAAAGACTGTTGAAAATCTGAGATGTGCTAAAGGTATTCACACTCCAGGAGACTTTCCCAGGATCGTTCAGATATAACGGAATTTGTGTACGTGTCACAAGGGTTCTTGCTGATAAGGAGGAGTATGCTGTAGTTCTAACGTTTAGGGTTTCAGTGCTGCAACTGTAATGTGCTCCCTAGGGCGTTCGGGAAAAGCACTCTACCCCAATTTAAAAACGTGCGTTGTCCAGTCAAAGTGAGAATAATTCCTCTTCTGCTTGCCCCGTGTGGAAATCGGGTGTACCATTTACATTCTCCCAGCAACCTTAGCTTTTGCCTTCCGTGTCTCCTCAAGACCTGCATTGCAAGAGCAACATACTTGCCTTTTTCTTTCAATCCCCACAGCCTGTTGCAAAAGCACAAAAGGTGCAAGCCTTTGGTAGGACAGATGAAGGGTTTTGGACAGGATACGCTTCAGTTTCTAGACTAATGCTGATGTATTATATCTTGTCATCTGGACTGAATGTTAACCTTTCTCCTTGTCTCCCTGCTTCAGAATGACAGAAAACAAAATGGTATTTCATTCATTTTTGTTGTGGCAGAGATTTACAAGCCTTATCTCTTTCAAACATTTTTCTCCAATACACAATTGTTGCTTATGAGATTTCAGTCATAAGCAATGAGCTAGTTTAATTCTTCCGTGTTAAGTACCAATATTTTAGTTCTTGTGGACAGGAAAGATTGGAGAGATGCAAACTGTAACCCTTGTTTACTCTGTGGGCCACTTTGATATATGACTTCAGTGCCAAGTGTAGGCAAGCATTGCCAGCCACTTCTTAACGAGAAATGACTTTAGTGACCTGAATTGCTATTGTAGTTCATCTAATAAGATGCAAGTAATGTATATTTCACTTGGGAAAAATCTCTAAATAGGAGAAGAATTTTATAGTTCATAATATATTTTGATGCAAAGACAGGATTTGTTTATGCTGCTTACCTTTAGCTAAAATAAATACCACTCCATTACTCTTCAGAAACATACACTGTGAACTTAGTGTTTCAGGTCTATCTAGTTATAACTTTCTAGCTAAATTTGTCAAGCAGCCTGTCAGGAAAGAGATTAAGTGATCACCTGCTGGATTTGATTCAACTCTCTGCCTTGTTCCTTTAAAGTGATATGTCAAACAAGGTTGAATATTTCAACTTACGAATATAGTGTATCTACACTTTAAAAAGTAGCATCAGCATGCAGTTTTACTATCTAAACAAAATCTGAATTAGACCTAGGAAATGTGAATTGAACCTAGGAGATTTGTGGCAATTTATAGTTCATTGTACAGGAAAAAAAAAGATTAATGTTTCCAAAGCTTATTCCAAAAGCATGTGTATTTAAATGCATGTTTAACTGTCTGAGTGTGTTACAACAGTGACAGTGATGTTGTAGATGCTTGTCATTAAAGACTGATTAAGTCAACCAGACCCTTGGGAATTACAGGCATCAAGTACTAGAAAGGAATCTTTATGCGTTATCTCCTTAGACTGAAATTAATTTTATTACATAGATGCAGCACGTATGACTATTTCAGTTATTAAATAATACTTAGTCACAATAGCCCTTACTTTTGTACTACAAGTAACTTTTTTCCCCTTCTCAGGCTGACATCTGGTCATTAGGAATCACTGCTATTGAACTAGCCAAAGGAGAGCCCCCCAACTCTGATATGCATCCAATGAGAGTTCTCTTTCTCATTCCGAAGAACAATCCTCCAACGTTATTAGGAGAATTCAGCAAACCTTTTAAAGAATTCATTGATGCTTGTCTGAATAAGGACCCAACATTTGTGAGTAGATATATACGTGTGTTTGTGTGTGTATAGTTGTTTTCATTTTGTTCCCTGCTTTCTGACACTTCTGTTTTCTGATGTAGTGCCCCATAGGTGATTGAAGTCATTTCAGAGACTGTATTTTCCAGTGGTGCTTTTTAATAGCTGTCTCCATCCTGGTGCCTTTTGTTTACAATACTGAAACGGAGACTGCTGAAAGCAGCAGTGGCAGAGGCAGCTTCCTAAAATGCAGTCAAACCTAGATTAATGTCAGAAGAGAAGCTATAACAGAGGAGAGAATCAGCTCTTTCTCTCCAGCAGAACCTTTGCCGTCTGACTGAATTCCGCTTACAAGGAAATGTTGCATTGGAGAATTTTGATTAGTCATTTTCCTGGGTGTGTACCTTCTAGCATAGTATAAGCAGTATAGTCTGTGTGTGACTTGGTCTTATTTTTAGAGTGCTTGTAAATGTGGACTGCTGGCTTTTCTTGACTTCCTGTTTCACTAATTACCAGATACTATGAGTTAGCTCTAGAAGTCAGTTGTCTTACTGTATCTCCCCTATTAACATTTAAAATCATGAAATGTTAGCATAACATTAAAAGTTTAAAGTGTTTCTTACAGCGTCCTACTGCAAAAGAACTTCTGAAGCACAAATTCATTATGAAAAATGCCAAGAAGACATCATATCTGACAGAACTGATTGATAGGTTTAAGAGATGGAAAGCAGAGGGACATAGTAGTGATGAAAGTGATTCCGATGGTTCAGATTCGTAAGTGTACTTTCAGTTTAGTCTTTTTTGTTGTTAATAAAGTTACAAAAGTATGCTTGTTGCAGGTTCTTTGTGTAATTAACTCCTTCTGTACATCTGTCTGTTTTTAATTGTCTTCTTTCAAGGAAACCTCTTGTATGAACCTAAGGACTACTGCATAAGTCAAGCTGTCTGCTCATTATCTCTTTAAACTTTCTCTCTCTGAACTCAATTTCAGTTCTTTATAAGTGCTCTGTATTTCCTAGTCTAAGGCTAGTGGTTATACCAAAAAACAATGAATCACAATTAGAAATATTGCAGAGCAAGGTTGAGGTGTATGAAGAAGTTTGCACAATGCCTGTGGAACAACATACATTCTGTAAGTCTCTTCCTTTTCTGGATATCAAGTAACTGTTTTAAATGGGATGCCATGGGAGAAGGTAAGCCTAATGGGTAGATAACAGCTTCTGTTTGCTTTGATCATATTTCAATTTATTCAGCCTCTGAAGTTGTGGTTTTTTAAAGTTCAGTTAATTTTTCAATACATGTTTTTCCTCTTATTTTAAGGAATATGGAATGAATCCTAATATGTTTGTTACGTATTTCGGTTACCTGTGCTTGCTTAGCGTTGTGTCGTGGCCAGTATTATGTACATTGTATCCTTTTTCTTCAGGGAGTCCAGTAACAAAGAAAATAACTCTCATCCAGAGTGGAGCTTTACTACAGTTCGAAAGAAGCCAGATGCAAAGAAGCTACAGAATGGGACGGTATGTAGAGTCTGAAGAGTTCTTCTTCAAAGTGCTGGTTTTGATGGCAATTTAAAGATGATACTGATAAAACTTCGTAATTATTCACTTTTTGTAAGAACTGTCTTTTTGTAGTTCAAGAGATGATGCTTGTTAGTGATATTTCCTATGCCCATGTGAGCCCTAAAAGCAAGATACCGCATCCTAATAGATCAGCATCCATTCATAGACACATGAATTTTAAAGACTCATATAATATTAAGGAAGAAAAACTGAACTGTTTTTCTGATAATATATGGTATTATTTCACTTGTCATCAGGCATCTATTTCCACATCTCCTAATGTATGTTGATGTCCTGTGTCTTCACTCCTGTAATGCATTTCCAGGACGTTGCTGAATTTAACTGAACTTTCAGAATGTTACGTGCTGTGTTAAATGCAGCATGTTTGTTGTATAGGAATATGCTAATGTAATCTTTATTTGTTAACTTTTAGGATCAGGATCTTGTTAAAACCCTAAGTTGTTTAACTATGATAATCACCCCTGTGTTTGCTGAGGTAAGTCTTGACTTGAAAAACTCCTTAGATACTTGGGTAATCCTTTCTGGTAACTTCTACAAGTTTTATCTCTTTTGGTTTGCTATTCAGCTCAAACAGCAGGACACAAACAATGCTAGCAGAAAGAAAGCAATTGAGGAACTTGAGAAAAGCATCAATATGGCAGAAGCAACATGTCCAGGGATCACAGATAAGATGGTGAAGAAACTTATGGAGAAATTTCAGAAGTAAGTTAAGGAGACTTTTCTATGTGTTGTTTTTAAAAAAAAAAAAAAAAGTTTATTTAAAAAGAAGAAAAATCTTAATGGACAGGAAAAGTTAGTTGACACTGAATTTCATATGTTGTATAAATATGAGTAGTTTAGAGTGAAAAATCTGCGATGTCTAGTGCTTTATACTTTGAGGTTTTTTAGATAGGTATACTTAACTCTTCTAATGTTTTTAGGGAATGTTTTCTTGAGAATGTCCCTTCTGATGCTTTTTTCCCTATGAACTTTTGAGATGAAGGCATGTACTAGTTTAGTGATACAAAAATAATTGTGCTGTTTGCTAATCCAAAACAATATATTTAAAAAATTCTTACTTGCCTTTGTTTTGTAGATTTTCTGTCAATGACTCATCCTAAGAAACTTCACGTAATTGACTGCTGTTTCGTACGGACCCAGTGAAACCCACCAAAACTACTTCAAGCTTGGCAGTGCTTAGCTCATGAGCTCCTTGTGCCTTTTGGATCTTTGCAACATATTGATGGTGATTGAGGATTTGAAAGAACCTACTCGACTATTTTGTGTCAGTGCACATGGTTTTATATTTTCAGGAAATTATTTTGTAAAGAACAACTTTTAATATTGTAGTTTCACCTGTTTAACCTGATAAATGTTGAGGTGCAGTTTTGCTTTTAGAAATAACCATTACTTTAGTTAATAGAAAGTGAAAGTATAGTATGTTTTGATGCTATTTTGTTCCTGTACATGGGGATGTACAGTTCTTTTGTATTCATGAGTTAAACTTTTGTAAATCACTAACAAGCTTCAGAGAAAACAGCTTTTTCACAAGCGTATTCAAAATATGTAATGTAGTGGCAAGGGTATTGCTGTAGCACCTGCTTCAACCAGCATATAATTATTGTGCCCTGAAAAATAAACCTGCAACAGTATCTATTATAATTCTAAATTGGTACAGTATTTTAGGCAGCTCTATGATTAAATATATTTGAGAGCAATATGTCAATAGTTTGCAGGTGATATGTAGCAACAGGTATATCCTGATGTACAGTATATGTGTTACCTTTTAGAACAGGTTTTGAAGTAGTAAATCAATCTTATATCATCATGGTAGGAAAATTTAGAGCAATACAGTTGAGGGGGTGGGGCTTTTGGCAATAATGGACAAAACCTGAAGTCCACTTTAACTTAATTTAATTTTTTTCCTCTGAGTATACATGCCTGGGTGGAAGGGAGCCAGAGAAGCCGAGCGTCGCGTGATACATACCTCACAAGCAGGTATAAGTGTAACACCAGCGGTCTGTGTGGTGGTGTTGTTTCTCCTGTAAGATATTTATACACGTTTTCGTTCTTAAATACACACAGTACATCAACATAATTTGTTTATAATTTTCTGAAAGTGTATTTTAAATATGTATTTACCAGTTAATATGCAAATAACTGAGTTATAGATATTCTTTCACAAAAAGGTAGTACTGTGCAGTACGGAGTGATTTTTTTTATTATTATTATTTTTATTATTTTTTTCCTAAAAAGTAGTTAAGACTATAAAGTTGCTTTCAGTTATATATTTATGGTACTGCTAGATGGGTAATCTCTTCTGGTTTGGTTTTTTTTCCCTTTTTCAACCCAGTATGTATATTATGCTGAAGTTTTGAACTGGGATTGTTTTTCAGTACTTAGCTGTGGAACTGTTGGTGTAAATTTATTTTTGATAAAGGCTGGGTGTGTTTATTTTATGGTTCAGACCTGCACATTTTGTTTTTGCACAAAAGTCATTTTAAAGAATCTGAAATAGATCTGCCAAATATTGAAAAGTAATGGTGTGCAAGTAAATACTGCATTTTTAGTCATGTTGCCATTACATCGTTTTATATAAAGGACACTTGTGAGAGATGGTGGTTAGATATGCCAAGGACAATTATTTTCAATGGTGCCTACACTGTAAAAAAATTACTTCTAACTCCTTGTTTTAATTTTAAAAAAAAAGAAGTTTCTGTTTAAAACTTTCATCTGCTATATAAGTGAAATTCAATTAGAATTTATATCTGAGAAAAAAGTCTGGAAATAGTTTTTGAAAACAATAATGTTATGGATTAAATAAATATTTTTATAAATGTAAAAGCAGCAAAAGTTGTAAATACAGTTGATCTGAAGCTTTACAAAATAACTGCATCACAGAAACAAATTGTAGTGCTCCTCTAGCTTCTGTAGTTGTTAGTCTTGTAAATCTGTTTTATAGATGAAGCTTATTTCAATGTTTGGGGGGTTTTAAATGGTTTTAAAATAAATATTTAAGTTCTGTAAACTTTCATGAGCTTGTTCTGTTGTGCATTTTATTTTGGATTTTAGTAGAAGTGCAGAGGTGTAGGTAGACCTCTTACAAACTTGTGTTCTAGTTCAAGAAAGGTGTGTTCCTTGCGGAGTTGCATGGTTGCTTTGAAAAGGTTTGGGTCCCCCCATGCTGTTCTTGTCTGGAGGACACCTGCCAGCTGCTACACCACAGGGCATGGATGGAACAGCCCCAGGGTTCGGTGCGATTCCATTCCTAAAGAGGAGTCTTCAGGATCTCTGTGCTCAGATGGAGGGCACGGCCAGTGGCAACGTGGTAGAGATGTCAGAATGCTCTGACTTCATTGTAAACTTGGTGTTGTGGAGTTAAGGTACAGAAAGGCCTGTGCCACAGTTACCTCTGCTTTCACATCAGCATTGTTGACCCAAATGTCATTTTAAAGAGCTCCATACAAATTTCTCAGAATTGAAAACATGTTCTTAATTCTGTGTCGCTTCCCTTAAGGTGTTCTTTTTATGGAGGAGACAGAGGGGAGAGATGATGGGAATTCCTCCTGAGTTTTGTAACTGGTGGCTCTACCTGATTGACACAGGGTCTTTAATCTATGCAACTCTATAAACAGTTCTGGGTAGGTAGGGTTAGTGAATTATTTGGGAAAGTGGAACCTGTCCTATTTGTGAGATGACTAACAAGTTGCTGAACTATGGTGCCTCTTCTTTTCCTGTGAAATGGGTGGGATGTATACCTACCTCATAGGACAGCGTGGGGAAAAATTCATCCACGTGTGCATAACACAGCCTTGTTCTCTTCTAGCACAGTCCATTCAAAAAGGCTTTTTTGCTGTACTGCATATGGCATTTCTGCACCTGAAGTCTCTGTGCATCATAAGACTATAGTCTAACGCTTAAGAATGGATGTCTTTATTACTGGTTTCCAGAGAACAGTTGTCTTTTTTTTTTTTTCCCCACCATGTTAGTTATTGATGAACTCTGTAACTTAATCAGCAGTATTCTCTTGCTGGCAGATAGCTGAAGGAAAGATATATCAAAATATTCACGCAGGAACTGTCTCCTTGCTCGTTCGGTTTGTTAGGCTTCCCACTGTAGACTGAGGAGAATTGATACTGACATAGTGCTATCAAAAAAGTAGCCTGAATCACAGAATAGAGAAATGTGTTTGTTCTTGGGTAGATGAGTCTGTTCTCAGTGTACCATCCTTCAAACCCTTGGTCTCTTGACTCCTCTCATATGCTTCTGTACAGTAAGCATGTCGTATCGTAAACACCTGTTCTTGCGTTCGATCGGATGTCTATAGCTGAATAGGAAAGTGCATAGGTTCTCAATGTATTTGCACAGATTAACAATTGTTAAAGGTCTGATTTTTTTTCACGCTGTTTTGACTTAACACTGGAATAAAATTATTTTCCTCTTTGCAAAGTTTAGTGGTATGTATGTTGGCTTGTCTTATTTCACATTGTTCCAATAAATGAAATAACGCAAAGCTGAGGTGATTACACCAAAACCTGGTTTAGTGCTTCTCCAACCTGAAGTCTTTTGTGTACTGTGTGTATTTTGCTGCTTTTTGTATCCTAACACATACATCTCCATCTAAAAAGCTGCTAAGCATTGTGCGTCTGAATTTCAAGATTAGTTTTCTCTACAAGTCGTGTAAATAATGACTTATATGAACCCTGGTTATTTCAGTCCAGGTGCACCACGTAGCTTATCTTTTGACACTGTAACACTGCTGTGCCCCTTTAATAATCCTTGCTTGTGTAAGGGCTACAAACGTTTGTTTTCCAGGTACTGCTCTCTGTCCTCAGCAGACCAAAGCAGTCCCTGTCTTCTTCCTTGTGAAACACAGAGATGTTTGTACCTCTTTTGGGTGAAGGAATCTGAGCAGGGACCACAGGCAAGGATTTACTAAAGGGTTATTTTAATTGTTCCTTGACAGGTGAGCCACTGCCTACTGGGGTTCTTCCTTTATTTTAGTCAGTCCCAAGAAAGCTGGTTACACAATGTAGTCTGAAGATGTTAATTTCTTTCACTCACAAGTTGCTTTGGTCCTCTGCTATTGTTGAGCAGGACTTAGGATGTGCTAAGGCACAGTGCACACGCTGTGTTCAAGTGCTCTCTAGTTAATGGAAAAATCCAAAAATCGTTCCCAAGTCCTTGCTGTTCCTCAATGTTGTCTCCCAGCACAGTCCTGGAGGCCAGAGCTGGCAGCTCCTGGACCTTCGGGCAGTGTGGCGGTACATTGACCCCTCTCAGGGGGATTGTGTCTGTTGTGGGACGTGCTCAAGGTAAAGCTGACCTGGGCCAGCCTTCACCTCTGTCTGCACATGATTTCAGGAACTACCAGGGATTGTAGGTTTGCCCATGTGTTTAATGTATAACCCTTGAAGAAACATTCTCTGAGGGCTAGGTGTACACTCAGTGTTTGAAAGGGTTTTTTTTCCCCTCTACCAAATCATGGGTATAAACTACCATACTTAAATGTTGTATCAAGGGCTGGTTCTAGCTCCTTCTAAGGTGCTGAACTTTAGGAAAGGGAAGAAATGAGTCTATAACCAGATACTTAATTTTTTTTTTTTTTTAATAGAACTTGTTCCAGAGCAGCATCTGGGGTCCCTGTAGTTCACAGCTTCTTCAGCACAGGGTAACCAGGAGCAAAAGCAAACATTTACAGTGTGCTCTCCTGTGGGTCTTGTGCATTTCCTTGGGCAACTAACCCAGAAGTTTTCAGAAGCTTTCAGGGGTCTGTGCGAGTCTCCCCAGTTGCTGAGACAGCGGAGGCACAAATGGAGCAGAGAGGGAGGCACAAGCAGCTGCAGGAGAGGGGAAACGAGCCTGGCAGCCCCGTGGAGCAATGAGGGCTGCTGGGGGGTGTGGGGGAAGGTGAGCTGGGGGTGCCTGCAGGGGCGGGGATGGAGATTTCACAGGGCAGAAGGAGAAACCCAAAACTGGTGTGAACAACTGATTTTTATTGTCCAGCTTCTGAAACAATAGATACCAATACGCAGGGCGAGCAGTACCTGTAAGCCCAGTTCTTACATTTTAATCTATTTTTTGCTTTTGTCCTAGCTTCCTTGTTTCTGAAATCCATTCTAGCAGGTTGCAGTGATTCTCAACTGTGGATTTACTCGCCTGTTCCTCTCATTGCAGTCACATCTTACAGATACTTCTAGGGTTGTTCTGAAATGTAACCAGATCCTCCTCTATAATTTTACTTAGATGTCGTAATTCTCCAGTTTTCTGAGTAGATTCCGTGTAGATTTAGGGTAATAATTTTTTGTAATAAAAAGACTTTTAAGAAGTATCTTTATACCTTTTCCCTTCAAGAGAGCAATGGATAAATCAGGACTCCTGCCGCCCCATGGATAGTGAGCAGTCCCATCTCCTGCTCCTTCTGTATAGCTAGAAACAGCCCTGGTAAAAATAACATTGTGCTCATGTAGCAAATAGGAAAGTTTCAAAGCACCAGGGTTACAGCAGACTTCCTAATGCCCCGGGTGAGCACTAGCTGCCTGTTTCTTTCCTACACCCTCCTGAAATCTTTTCCCCTGTACTGCTTAACTGAGGCCTGACTTTAGGGAGCAAAGAACCCCCTTGCATGCCTTGGCTTCCTCAGATTTAAGCAGGGCACTGAGGTTGTGGAGGTGCTGCCAGAAACTGACCGCTAATGGGCCTAATTCAAGCAGAGCTGTACAATATTACTCATTAGCCCACTTTCCAGAGCTCACCATGGAATGCTGCTCAATGATTTACAAGCATCACTGAGATTTTCTTGGGGAAGGATAATGCTCTGAACTGGCCAGGGAGCAGACAGAGCAGTTTGCTTTCGCCGTAGCTCCAAGCATCACAAGCAGCACCCCACACATGCAACCTTGTCCTGGAGGGCCAGGCGCTCTGCAGCACTGGAGGGAGGAGAAGCAGGACGGAGGATACAGGCTCCATGCTAGGGCATTGGCCAGTCCACGAGGGGCAGCTCCAAGAGCAGTTTCCCCTGACTATCCTGCTCGTCTCCAAATGGGCCTCAAACACCCTTCCCACCAGAGTGCTTTCCAGGAGCTGTAGGGAAAAAAACCAAACCAAAACAAAACAAAAACAAAAAAAAAAAACAAAACAAAAACAAACAAACAAAAAAAAATCTTTTTTTCTTGTTCTCCCTCCTCCTGAAAAAGACTCTAGCAGCTGACTGCCAAGCATGGCCAGCAGCTTGGACGGGACACCAGGTCCTTGCAGGCCTTGAGGAAAGCCCCAGTCTCCCTGGCTGCAGCAGGACCCCTGCGTGTGGTGGCAGAGACACAGCAGCTTCCAAGCACGGTGCAGGGGACGGGTACTTCTGAACACCGCCTTGCTGTCCATTAACACACCCTCTATAGCTAAGAGCACTCGCACAACACAAGCCCACCAATGTTTCACAAGTAGTAAGCAGCAAGAAGAGTGTCACACTTCTGTGGCCCTGTGTCAGTGCCAGCCACTGCTGCTCCCTCTGACTGGTGTCAGGCACCTAGGTGAAATACCTGGAGGCCCCCCTGGAAGTCCTTTCAGTGGCGTTGGTGGCACTGGACACCTCCTCATCTTCATCCAGCTGGAGGCTGCCGGAGGACAGCCGCACCCGGGCCATGGGCGACCGCAGCACCCGGCCGTACAGGGAGCAGTAGTCAGCAGCCAGGAGGTCGGAATCGGAGTCACTGGACTCGGTGCTGCTGCCCACGTAGCGCTCGGCGCAGCGCCGCGGCCCCAGCGCCAGGCCCTGCTGGGCTGGCAGGTGCCGAAAGCCACCCGCCTTCCGGCTGCTCAGCGCGGGGCACGGCCCCAGGGGCCTGAACTCGGAGCCGTAGGGGAAGCGGATGGTTTTCATGTCTGACTGGCTCCAAGAGCGCTTGGGAGGCTGCTCCTGAAGGCCATAGTCGAAGGAGCGAGCCAGCAGCCTGTTCTCCCCTGCTGGGGCCACGCTGGGGCCTGCTGCCATGCTCACAGCCTCGTGATGGAACTCCCTGGCCTGGGTCCCGCTCGGGCTCCGCCTGAGAGGTTTTGCAGCCACGGGGCTGCATCCACCGGCTGAGTCCTCACCTGGTGCCAGTGCATGGCATGGTGGCTGGGGTGGCCTGTCCAGGTAGAAGAGGACCTGCGGGGCCAGGGTGGCCATGGGCAGTGGGCACGGCACATCCGTGTACACCAGCTGCCGGGCGCTCACCTCCTGCATGTTGCCCACTGAGGTGCTTTTACTGTTCCCAGCAAACTGGTGGTGGGGCCGAAAGGAGGTCAAGGGATTCCTGGCACTGAAGAGGTCGGCGGGCTCCCATGCTCGCTCTAGCTCCAGCTCAGCATAGAGTAGAGGGAAGGCAGATGAGCTTTTGGAGTGGGGCAGGAAGGCAGGGGATGCTTCGGGCTTGGAGCGCTCCAGCTCAGCAGCGAATGTCACCTCCACAGCAGAGCTCCGGTGCTGGCTGTCCAGTGTGGGCTCGGAGGCGTGCACCCCATTGGCATGGTAGGAGCCCCGGCTGCCATAGGCCAGGCGCAGTTCCTCCACCTGAGCAAGGACAGAGGGTGGGTGGGTGCCCAGATCCCCAGCTCAGCCAGGGGGGACATTAGGGCCAGCAGTGAGCCTGCAGAGCCAAGTGTCTGGCTTGACCTCCAGCCAGATGGAGCTACAATGCCAAGACAGGCTCCCTGCCCACCTTGCCCCCAGCCCTGGGACTACCTCTTACTGCTGAGAGGAAATACCTGCTTGGAGACATCTGTCAGGAGGTCCGGGGAGGAGCGACACTGCCTCTCATCGTAGCGGGATGCATAGTGCTTCCTGCAAGGCCGAGAGCATGGGTGGGTGTGTGGCCAGTCAGGAGTCTCCCCCCCCAGCCTGGCCACGTCTCCCCTCCATGCCCTCTCAGTACCTCTCAAAGGGCAGGCTCTTCATCTTCGCCTTCCTCCCATGCTCCAGCAGCTGCCGCTGCGTCCTCCCGCTGCAGCAAGGGGGAAGAGGGGTGAGCAGCACCATCAGCCCCAGCCCTGGGTATCCCCACAGCCTAGAGGAGGTGAGGGGACACAGCAGCGCCCAGACGGTGGTCTCTCCAGGAAAAGCAGCTGTTGGGCATCATCCCCTCACATCCGTCCAGGTCCAACACAAAAGGGAGGCTCTGAGCCATTCCCACACCTTTCCTGGCCTGTGTCTGATTTTACCCCAGGACTTTACCTGTAGCGGAAACTGGAGCCCTTGCTGCACAGAAGGGCTTTGGGCTTTGACTTTGGCTCTTCGGACAGCCTGAAGAAGGCATGGTACTCCACACATGTCTTCCAGAAAGCCTTACAGGCATCCCGGCTTGCCATGGTGAACTCCAGCGTGTCCTTGCACAGCGCCTGAATGGCCAGAGACAAACAAGCTTGTGTCACGGGTGCGGGGCCAGGCTTTGCCATTTGCCCACCTGACCCCCCAAAGAATCACGCTGGGCTGCTGATGGCTCCAGCCTCTGAGGGCACAGGAGGTTGCACATGCTGTGCTCAAGAGGGAAGAGGAGAATCACCCATGAACAACAGAAGTAGTTTTTAATTGAAAAATCTGTGACTTTGCATGGCTGATCCTCTGTCCACCTGTTCCTGAGCCTGGCAGCTGCCTGCAGCGTGGCACTTACAGAGATGTTTGCATGGAGCTTGATGAGAAAATGCTTCCTCTTGAAACTTAGTTTGCGAATTTTAGACCAGTTGAATGTGTTGATCTTTGTATTGCCCTGCAAGGACAGACACAGCAGTTACAGCAGGATGAAGGAAATGGGGATTGAAGAGATACCATGGGCATAAGATCCCCAGCACGGCTCTCACTGCTGCTGAGGTCGGAGGAGATGGTGGTTGAACATCAGTTGATCTCCAAAAGTGGGACTTTTGGTTCAGGGATTAACTCTGCCTGCCAAAGATATTTATAAAGCTCTGAGACAAACCTCACAGAGGTCATGGCAGGGAATCCCATCTGTCCCAGCTCAAATGTTGCCTGAGTTAATGCAGAATCAGGCACCCTAGAAGAAGCAGGACCACCTCTCTTTCTCTGGGAAGTGTAGCAGAGTTCAGCTCACTCCCCTGCCTTTAGACCCAGCTTAAGCAGGCAGTGAGTGTGCCTTACCCCTCATTATCATTACACATCAATTTAGATGCAGCCACACAACCCTGGTGTCACGGCAGGACCATGTCAAATTGTGTTACTCCATGCTGTGGCACCAAGACCCCCTCAGCTTTCTGAGCGAGCCCAGATTTTAATGGGATCACAGATGCTCTAATTATGCGCGAGGGGTGTTTATGGCTCTGAATAAATAACTGGGTCTGACAGCGCTAATTATGAGCAGCAGACCCACAGTTAGGATTTTGTTTTTTTCCTGCTCTGGCAAGATGTTCCTAGGTTGAAATTAGCCGGTGTGGGAGGCAAGTGCTGCTTCACACTGGCTGCGACAAGTCTGTATTTATTCCGCAGCAACACCGTGATTACAGCGTTATGTAATTAGGCAGCTGTGCGGTGGCTATTTTTGCTGGCAGATTATACAGTGAACACATGTGACGCAGCCGTGTATCCTGCGGTGCTTACACGGCCACGCTTGCCATGACAAGAGGCGACAGTGGCGGGGCGGGCATGGTGGCTCGCAGCCAGCACTGATGGAGCCAGTGGGGCTGAGCCCCACAGCCGTGTCCCAGAGCATCACCTCCGCACCCGCCCTCTGCTCCCTCTGCTTGGATTTGGAAGGGTTTGGAACACTGGAAGAGGGTCCCCCCCCCAGTGCAGGTGGTGTCCATGGGGAAAGGCCATCCCACTTGGGTGCTGGCATCCCACCTGAGCCCCGGGCTCACCCGCAGAACCAGCACACCCATGTGTGTCACGGCCAGGTTGATCTGTGTCCCCTCGCCGTCACTGGCGGGGTGCGGGCGGATCCCATACATCTCCAGCTTCCTGGCCACGTCCAGCAGCTGAACATCTGACTCGGCCGGCGTCTTCCCACTGGAGACACAAACACAGTGAAATGGGCTGGAAAAATGCCATTTTGGATGTGCATGTGTTGACATCACGCCCACCCCACTGCTGACCCTGCCTGCTCATGGAAATGGTCCCATCGTCAGGCACCCGTCAGGTGCTTTGGGTGGGCAACTGTGGCACGGAACAGCCCTTACCCATGTCTCCGGTGATAGTGCATGATTTTGTTGTCCAGGTACTCCTGGTTGGGCAGGTACCTGTGGGTTGCCAGGTGCTGCTGGTCCATCTCCTCGTGGAAGTCACCCAGCTCAGCTGTGAGGAACGTGGGGAGAACATGGGTTAGGCTGTGAGGGGTCCCTGTGGGGGCAATCCCTGACTGCACAGCCAAAGCCCCAGTGAGCACCCCACCCCTAGGAAGGGGCACCCTCCCCACAGGAACTCGCCTGCCCTTACACTGCAGCAGGTGGGAGACGAGCAGCGCTGCACTCTTGTCGCTGCAGGGCAGCTGCCCCAGTGCCAGGTCCTTCTTGATCTGGAGGGCGAAGAGGTACCTGTGGAGGGAGAAAGGAGAATGTCCTGGGGGAGAGCAGGGCTCAGCAAAGAGCTGAGGCTGTCCCCACACCTCTCCCTGCACTTGCCCATGTTTCAACCCAAGGGATTCAGGTCCACAGGGTCACAGGAACGCCTGCAGAAGGCTAAAGCTGGGCACCACTATCATCAGTATGACGCTGCTATTGAGATAGTAGGTTTCAGAGTTAACATTCCTTTATGCTTTGGAGGGCATTAGCATCTCTCGAGGCTAACGTTCTGCAGAAACACTGTCTTAGCTTTACTCTTAGCACCTGTTCACAATGTTTTCTCTAAAACATAATAGCTAACAATGTCATTTTTAAAAATAAACCCGAAGTTATTTTTTTTCAGAGCACAGCTTGAGACAGGAGCTAGACTGAGCAAAGTCAGAATCAGTGCCCAACCGCTAAAGTGTTTGGCAGTAAACAAATTGCAGCCTCTTAAGACGGCTGATCCTTCAAGTGGATTTTGTTTAAAAACAGAGGATCAAGAAAAGATACTCTCTCCATTTCGTTTTGTAAAGCTGGGAGCTCATTCGATGCTTAGGATAACCACTGCTCACAGACAGGTTTGGGTGGAAAAAGAGAAGGCATTAAATGCATGCTTTACAGATGCAGAAATACAGGACTGTGCAGTAAGAAAGTACTAGAACAAGAACTGTACCTGGTCAGCTCTTCTCTCAGATGGCCGGGGTCCACTGGGAAAAATTTCACCATAAATTTGAAAAGAACCTCCTTAGGATCTTAAAACACAACATCTTCATAAGTTTTCTTTTACGTGCCTATTGAGAACATTTACAACCCTCTTCACACATACTCTCTCCTTACAGAGTAAACTACTCTGGACCCGTACAAATCAGGACTCAAAGCCCTGAACACCAGGGATTCCAGCCTGCCCCCAGAAACCATTCTGCCCAGACCTCCAGTGTTACCAATGGAAGTGAACAGGGAGTTGGACATCTAAATAGCGCTAAAGAGAAAATGCCCAGTAATTCTTTAAATTGCAAAGACTCCTGAGTAGGAAGGGGGTTTCCTTGGAGCAGTGCCAGGGGGGTTTGTCTGGAGTATGGCCAGAGCCCTGGTGTAATTGCCATCAACAGGGCTGTACAAGCACTTTGGATACAACAGTGCCATAGGAGGATGTTTGGGCAAAGGTTTTTTTGTGGGATGAGTGAGAGCTAGCAGCTAAGCCCAAGGCAAAGATTGTGAAGGAAGGAGGCAATTTTGCAGGCACTGACCGTCCCAGGACACCATAGGATGTCTCAGGTGTTTCTGGAGGGACCGACCAGAAGGGACATGGAAAAATAAATTGTTGCCTGAAATAATCCCATTTCTGGTGCACCCAGAAAGGGGAGGCTCTTTATCAGGCTTTCCCCTTGCAGGGAAATTCATGCAAACACTGTACTGCAGCCTCCCCATGGCAAACACTGGAGCTGTGGCCTCGTGGCCTCGACCATCTCCTAGGCATCATGAGTTTGGGGAAAATACTGTTTGGTTCACTGCAGAGGCTGCAAAGGGGCACTGAGTTAACATCGGTTATGGCCACGGCAGGGGATGCTGAGCCTGAATTCAGGCTCTGCAGTGTCTCTGTGCACTGGCACGGGGAGGCTGGGGGTGCAGAGGGGCGGCAGAGCCTGCAAGGCCCAGGGCTAACCCCGCTTCATGCCGGGCTCAGGCCACGCAGGCGTCTGGGTTGCGAAGAGCTGCAAGGGGGAAAGGAGAGCAGGCAGGGAGCGATGCCTGCCGCTCTGCTAGCACAGCAATGCACGCACACGCACGCAGCCGCCCCTGCTCCTCTGCCAAGCTGGTGGGTCAGCAACAGCTCAAGCCTAAAACTGGTGCAGATACCGGAATGTAAAGGCAGCAGTATTTCTATGGGGTTCTATACGGACTGTGGTGTCTTTGCAAACAATCCTGCCCAGCCTCACACTACAAAAGGAGCTCAGGTAAAGGCCAGAAACCAGAGCCCCCATCCCCAAGCAGTAACAGCACACGAATGTGCCTGCTCTAGTCTGTCATCAGTATGATTTAGAAGAATTGTATTCTTGAAATACTTACTTTTGACTTGCTTTGTTATGGGCTTTAGTGGTTCCAACCAGACCTGAAATAAAGCAGTGAAGAACTGGGTGAATAAACAACACAAGAGACAGGGAATAAAAGCAGCATTGTCATGCTAGAATGCCACACAAAATGCTGGCCAACTCTGCTGCTGCGGTGGGCAGGCCCGCTGGGCAGCCCTGCATGGATGGCTGCGGATATGCCCCAGGGGCTGTGGCTATCACCGGGGCTTTGCCAACCGTCTTGTGGCTCCCCTTATAACTCCAATTTTCAAGGGGGTTCTGGCTTTATGGCAAACCTTTTAGCTGAATTTTTCCACCTGGCATTCCAGGGAGGTGCAAGCCCCCAGCCGTGCAGGCAGCTGCTGCAAGGATGCTGCATGGTGCAGCACCGGGGCCCTGCACCGCAACCCACACTCACGTGGTTCCCTGTCTGGCTGCGAAACTCCAGCCCAAAGTACTCCTTCTCCACAAGGTTGAGGTGGCTGCAGGTGAGGTTGAACAGCCCTTTTCCACAGGATCTTTGCTAGCAAACAAACACACCATAGAAGCAGCAGGTTAGGCAATGCTGATGGCAGCGATGAGAGGATTTCAGTGAGATGGGGGAGAAGTTTTACCTCCCTACGTCGAGAAGAGCTGTGGGCTTTTCCTGATTCCTGATTTCCAAAACTTTACTCAACAAAAGGTACCAGTTTCAGCATGTGGGACAGGATGTCTGTACACTGTGTCCTTCTTATCTTTGCTCTTGGAAATCAGATCCCTTCTCATCACTTCTCTCCTTTTTTAAGGAATGTAAACCAGAAAAGAGAGGAAAAGGAAAGCACTCTTGCTTTAGGCTCAGCTTTTGCAACCGTCACTATCCAGGAAGCACTATCCTTGGCAAATCAGTGAATAAACCCCAGGATAAGCACCTTCCTGACCCAGAGATTACTGTGGCAAATGTGCTTTATTAAGAGCAAACAGGAGCACAGCTCAAATCTGCATAGTGAGCCCATGTGCCCCGACAGACAGCAACTGGATTGCTGGGAACTAGTTAAGATTATGGTTAATGGTAATTAAGAGCAACAGGATCCTGTGCAGATCCTGTGCCTTGGGCCCTGGGTCATCCATGTGCTTTAGCATTATTAATTAGGTGGGACTACATGCTGATAAGGGAGGCCAGGCTGTAGTTATTCCCTATAAACAGAAGCACTTGGAGAGTGTTTTTCTTGACTTGCTGCAATGTGGCTGAGGAACAACTCAGGAGGCCCCTGGCTTTGGAAAATGCTTCAGAAAGCATCAGAAGTGAACCTGGCAGTGACCCACTCCAGCAAAAATCCTGCTACTCCTTTATTAACTTGTGAAAAGCAGTGCAGAAATGAGTGTGAGTTCGTGCAAAAGCAAGCCGGCGAGAGAACCTGGGTTCCACAGCTGGTAAATTACAGCATTGCAGTGCTGGAGGTGAAGGCTGGCTGCAGCTCCCCATGCCAGAGGCAGGGACGGGAGGGATCCCGGCTGCTGGCAGTGATGCACACTAATAACCACCTTTCCTGGCTTCTCCCGGGATGAAATTGCTGGCTCCATGCTGAAAGGCTGCTGAGAAGTGATAGTATAATAACAGCATTTGCTCTGCAGCACTCCCGGTTTTCCTCAAAATTACTAGAGCACAAGGGTAATTAAAACAATTATAAATGTTGATTTCCAAGCTAGAATTTTCTAACATGAAAGACTTTGGCCTTTGTCAGGCAGCCAGGAAAGACAAGCATTTCTTACTGGGTTATTACCCACCATGTCTGCTGGGAGCGACCCACTCTCCTCCAAGCCCAGCAGTGCCCGGGGCAAGCACTGTGGGAGACAAGTGGTCCCATTCCCGGGAAAACCTGCTTGATGGGGAGACGCAGCCCTGCGTCACAGGGGGTGCTTTAAAAGCAGAGGCTTTCCTCTTGCAGGTGCCTCAGCCTAGGTTTGTGGGGTACCAAGGCCCTGACCCGAGCTGCTGCAAGCACTGAGGTACAGATGTGAGGGGCTGTGCCAGAGGAGCACACTGTTGGGCTGGGCACCCCACACTGAATGTCTCTTTGCTGGCATTGCAGGGCCAGGTTAGCACCCGCAGGCAGAAATGCCAGTGGTGAGGATGGTGGAAAGAAGAGGCTTCCCTCTCCCCTCCTCTCCATGCTGGAAGCAGCTGGGACTGCCAGACGGGTAAGAAAGCAAGAGGCATATCCAGAGGTGGACAGTGCCGTGTGACACAGGACAACACGTGCAGCTGTCCCCGAAGGACACCCTGGCAGCACTTGCAGTCCAATGGCAAAGCCACATTTCTTCAGTGCTCCCTGCAGCATGGACAGCTGCACCCAGGTCTGTGGTTTATGGGGGAGCAACAGGCTGTGGAATTTGGTGTGATCTTTCCCCACCACCTCGGGACACGTCCCCCAGTTGGTGTGTTCTTCACGGTCACAGTGGGCATGCAATGCCATGCACCAGAAGCTGCCAGCCTCAATGTTCCCCGTGCCCTCGCTGGCCCAGCATGCGTACAGCCAGCTCTGCACACCTCCTAGCAATGAATTCCCACTTTTAGTCAGCATAAGGGACACCAGACCACACAAGACTGTCCTTCACTCAGCCCTGGCAATTAGTTTCTCTGGGCTTCTTTGGTTTGCCTTTTCTTTCTTTATTTCCTTCGCACTGAATCTTGCCCTGTAGCAAATTCCACTAGCAGAGATGCCCAGGCTTTGTCTGCCCAGGCTGCAAAGTGGTTCAGCCTTTCCGTGATGCTCTGGGAGGGCTCCCGAGGCTGCTCAAGCTCAGGACTGTTTTGTTTAAACGGTTTCCAGAGAGAAGAGTGATTCATCCATGAGAGCACATGCCAGGTCACAGCTCTAGGTATCTGGGAGGGAAAGGAAGAAGAGAGGCAGCTTTGCAGTAGCTCCTCTCAGTGAAAGAAACCGACCTGTGACTTCTCCTGTGCCTGTGCACTGGGGCAGGGCATCCCAGTGCCCTCCCAGTGAGAGGCACAGGGCTCACTGGCATGGCTGGCAGCATCCCAGCTAGGTCTCATCTGTGCCATGGCTCAGCCCTGGGGTGTTCAGCAGGGAAGGTGAAACAGGGCACATTTGGAGATGTGCCAGGCCCCTGCCTTCCCTCACCCTGGGAGCTCAGACCTGGCTTGCTGAGTGCCATCCTGGGAACCACCTCCAGCACCCAGCCAAAGGAAATCCTGGCAGCTCCATGGCCACGGGGAGGGTGCCAGGTCCCAGCTGTCAGTGAGGACATGGATGGAGACAGAAGCCTTCCCGAGTCAGCACCCAGCACCGGGAAACGAATTCATTCATGTGCAAAGCCAGGCTGGAAATTAGCCCTTGCTGCATGTGCCAGTAGCTGTGACACCCACGTGAGGCAGGTATAGATGCCAAGCACCAGGAGGAGAAGGAAACAGGCCTGCCGTGTTTTCTCTCTTTTCTCCTTTTCCTTCCCATTATACTGAAGTACCACACATTCAAAAGAGCTTTCCAAAGTCAGGAGGGTTTTAGGAAGAGTTGCTTGAAATATCTGCACAAAACTTAGCCTAAAGCGGTCCTTTTATAATGGAGAAGTCACTAATTCAACTACTCATTTATCGTACCCATCCAGCATCAAATGCATGAAATGCCTGAAAGGGGTTTTCAGTACCATTCCATGCTAAAAAAGGAAACAACCAGGAGTTCCTCTAATGGAAGCTATTTGCTGTAATAACATGTCATGCAGAACTATAGAGCTCTAAGTGTTTTGGGCAAATAAGAAAGCAGAGATGGAAAAAAAAAATTAAAAATGCAGCAATATTGTAGCAACATTTCAAATTGTCTCTCGCTATGCCCTGTTCTAATCAATATGGGAAATAAAGCATTTTCAAGTGACTAGTCTCATCTTTAAGCTGACTCTAGGTCTAGGACTCACTAAGTAAACTAAATCAAACAACTTCCATACTGTGCCAAGTGATGGAATTGCTCTATAGTCCTTTTCTGTGCAGAACTGCTGTCACAAAGAACCAGTACATCCAAGAACAAGAAGTTCTTGGGCTATGCTATAAACCCAGAAATTTGAAAAGATTGAGAAATGTAACATAACTTAAACAAAACAAAACAAAACAAAACGGTTTGTATGAAATACTCTGGTCCTAGAGGAGGTGCAAGTGCTACCTGACTTAATTCAGTTACCGCCTGTGATTATCAAATCCTTACTAACAGTAAATGCTCAGACTTATAAAAAGATGTGTTTCTGACAACTGACAGTTATAATTTACATCTAGTTTCAGTTATCTACATAAATATATATAAAACACTACATATATATACTTAGCATTTAAAATCTATTTCAGTAGTCAATATTCAGAACTAGCATTCACTAAATGTGAGTTATTAATGACAGTGTGTTGCAGGACGCTGTCATGAAGAAAATAAGATACAGTGAGTTTTTTTCTTCAGCCATTCTTAAACCCTCATAGTTTTCTTTTTCATCTGAATGGCCAGGAAGAGATGCATGCAGATGTTTCTCACTTGGGTAATTTAGTTAAATATCATATTTTTATTCTGGTCACATATTTTTCTTCCTTGTTGAATGCTTATACTGACAGCCAGACAAATGAGAAAAGAACTCACATTTGTCAAGACCATCACTTAATATTACTTGATTTCCAAAGATGACACCAGATAAGTAAAAGCCATTCCTCCTTCTCTATAAATAATGCCAATAAGAGGAGAGAGCCGGAGTGTGTTGGTGCTAAAGGACACTTAGCAATCAGCAACATAGCCTCTTGTTTTGGATTTGAGATTTTTTTGCTTTGTATTTTTTAGTTGTTTTTGGTTTCTTTTGTTTTTAAAGCTGAAACCCAGAAGCTATCAGAGGCCATGCAATCCTTCAGAGCAACAATGACTTCAATAATTAACACAAAAAAAAAACAGTGATAAGAATATTATACCCACTTACATCAACTACAAAGATCTTCTGGGAGTCATCCAGAAACTGGACTTTCAGGTGCAGCATCCTCGAGCATGTGGCTGAGCGTGTGGCAGGCACAGGAGTCCTAGTGATGTGAGCGATGTGCCGGGCAGGCAGCCTTGACTCCTCTTGCAGACAGAATTTCCCTCTCAGCTGGATGAAGAGGCTGCAGTCACAGATGTGGAGCAAAGGAACTGAATGACTAAACCCAAGTTTTTAAAAAAGCCAAACCTGATGCCTCCTGTAATTTCCATATCACCACTGTATTAAATGGTATTTTTCCCCTGTGAATTCTGGATCTATTAAGAGGGGAAAGGCTGTGCAGCAGCTCTGCAAGAGTGACACTAACAGGGCTGAGATAAACAGAGCGGTTTTACAGCTGGTGGTGAGCTACACAAGGGCAACGCGAGCCCACGCTTTGTACTGCGGGGTCAGGGAAGAAAAGCTGAGCAGCTCTCCTGTCAGAGCCACGGAGCAGTGAGCATCCCCTTTTCTCTGGTCTGGTTAAGGTGCACTTTAGTGCAGACCGGCTGGCTGGTAGCTGTGCTCGGTCCATGAGGTGGGCAGGTATGGTCCTACCTGCTGAGCTGATGGCAGATGGGCTGGTGTACTTCATCGGGGACCGGGAAATGTTTCCATCTGAACTTGAAACCAGGTGGCAGTTCTTGCTGGGGAGACAAAGGAGGACCTGCTGCTAATTCTTGGCTGGCACCCTGGTTTTGCAGCCTAGTGAAGTCCCACAAGCCTTTGAGACAATCTGGGTCCTGTTTCACACCTGAAAAGCCCACGTCCCCATGAACTAGCTCATCTTCAGAGTGCCAGAGCCAGCTCCCCACCCTTGAACCCCGCCAGGACTCAGCCCAGGCTGTCAGGTGCAGTCTCCCTGCAGTGTGGTGGGCACCTGGGACTTGTATTCGTGCTACTTCTCTGCCCCAGCTACTGCGGGGCCGTGATGCGCAGCCTGACCTCTCCAGCTGCCCTTGACCAGCAGAGCCCCCCCCCCCCCCCCCTCCCTTGCCTTTGGATAAAGGCAGCAGATGTACAGGTGTCCCTGGTGCAGAAAGAAATACACCCAGTAGAGCCAAAAGTCATTTGCTGGGCTGTTGTAGGGGATTGTTATTGCTGCTGCTGCTGGAAAAACACACACCACCACACACAAAGCGGTGGGATGCAGAGCGATAGAAACGCACCTCAGACACATTAAGTGCTGAGAAGATTTTACTTGTTACTCCCTCCCCAGTTTCCACTGAAATATCCGCTGTAAGTCACTCCAAGCCATTTGCTGTGGTCCCTCTTACACTTCCCAAATATGCCTGGGGATGTCAGGACAGACTGTGTCAGGGCATACACGTAGCTTGTCATCTACTGTGCAGAGAGGAAACATTTAGAGCCTTTTTTTGATATAGAAAGACTTATTATCCTTTGCCAACCAGGGCAAAAAAGAAGCCTAAAAGTTAAAGCAAATGTGTTTTTCCATGTGACTCTGCTCCCCAAAGTAGCTAAGCATATTGTCCAAGCACAGCCAGGAGGGGCTGGCTACACTGAGAACACAGGCACGGCATCTACGGACCAAATCCATCTCTGCGCTTCGCCCCAGGGTCTGAGCAATTTGTGTCATGAGAGAAGGGCATTGTCACGTACAAACCATCTGGAGGGGCTGAGTGCAGTTTTAAATGTTTGTGTTGAGGAATATTGCTGGGCACTGGGGAGAAGAGCAGCACTCCTGTAAGCATCTCACACACTGCAGTCACGGTTCTGCCATGGCAGCACAGGGAGCACAGCAGGAGCACTGGACCCGCAGGAAGGATGCATGAGGGTGCAATGGAGGAGCCCCCAAACCCCAGAAGAAGCCAAGCCTCCCTGCTAGAGGCTTTTCTGGTGTGCCAGGGGCACCGACCCTGGACACCATGGATGATATTAGAAGCTGAGTACTGGCTAGCTAGGTGGTGAGTGAAAGAAAATGGTTTATTTCACTACCATGGCATGAAGGAAGGGGGATGCGTTGGGTTTATCAGGGCCTCTAGCTACCCTATAGAGGCATTCATGCAGACAGTGTGGAGCCAGTGGAGGCAAACAAGATAAATTAAGACTTTTTTGGGGAATAGAAGAGTAAGAGACAGCCAGAAGAGATGTAGGACAAGCAAAGGCCACTTGGGACATGAGAATTATTGAATAAAGCAAAGGAGATCCACTGCCTCAGCAGAAGAGAGACTCATTTTACTCACACTCATCTCTTTCCTTCTTCTGTAGGTGACTCCGGGGCTGACTGAAGCAGTCTGTGTGAGAAGAACCAGAATCCAGGAGGAACAATCCTGGCTCTTTGGCCTGAGTCAGAGCTGCCCTCCATCTGGGCATGAGCACCATCACCCACAGGAGCAAGGAATAATGTGACACTGGTTCAGGAAAGCACAGATGAGGTGAAGGGCGGCTGCAGATGTACTGGCAGGAAGGGAAGGGACCCTGAGCAGCAGCTACTGGTACAGCAAGGCCTGAGCAGCAGCGTGTTGGAGCGAGTACTGCTTCAGGGCTCTTTGCTCAGCCAGCTCATCCCTTGGTTTTTCATACTCTGGACCCTGCTGCCACCACCCGCATCGCACCAGCTGCCCCAGGAAGGGCTTTGGTCCACTGAGTACATCCAACCTTGGACAGTATTGCCTTGAATCAGGGTCTTCTTCAATGTCTAAAACACTCTGGTGTTTGTCAGGCTGGACTGAGCAGAGCAAGAAACAAGAAGCCTCCTTCCTCCCACATACCCTGTTACCTTTTTCAAGGTGAATTTTCATGCTGGTCTTTAGTGTTGGCTCATGTGCTCCCCTGTTGGCCCCAGAAGCAGCAGTGTGCAGGATGGCTGGCAGAGACCTGAGTCACTGTGGTTACGCTCCATGGAGCCTCCTAAAATGGTGAGCCACCAGCACCAGGCAGAGAGCACATTCAGCCACCATCCTCCAAAAGGGCTTGCTTTGGGCCCTGAGGATGGGCAAGGAAATGCCCTAAACCTGCGCAGTCCCTCCCTGGGACAGTCCTGAGAGAAGAGAAGGCTCTGAGGGAGCAAATTCTGGCAGAGAAGAAATGTAACATGCTCCTCCCACATCACTGGAGCCACATCTCTGTACCATGTGCTGTGTCATGTTTATCTTCAAAATCAGTTTAGAGGAAAAGAAAAGAAGACAGTGAGGAAGTCATGGAAGAGAGATCCTTCAGAGACACCACAGTGCAAGTCAAGAACCCACACATGGCTCATTGCTGAGAAGGAGAAGCACTCACACTGTTTCCCACACTCAAAACGTTTGCTACTGGAAGCTGCTGGAGACAGGGACTCACCTTGATGGACTTCAATCTGTTTCATACATTTATGTTAGACCTCCTCTTCCTCAGCCAGAGCTTCTGGGAGAACGTTCGCATTCAGTTCTCACCCAGCCATAATCCTCCCAACTGCAAGGGCAGCAAGCAACACAGTTGCTTGCCTGCGATCAGTGGGAGCAGGCTCAGGCACAGCTAAAGTCCTTCTGAACAGCACTAGGCACATGAGAGGAATACCATTAGCTGGTTAATAAACCCAAGGCACAGCACCAATTCTGCAAAATGGCTATTTCTGTCCAGAATAGGGTACCTAAACCACTCCTGCTTCTGCACCAAAAGGAATGTTTTTGCTCTCAGCTAGGGTCTCAGCTTATGTACTAGTTAAACTAGTTACAATATGCCCCCCAAAAAGGTATTTCCAAAAAAACAAAGCCTGAAAGAACTGAGTTTGTTTGGATTGAAAAAAGAAGAAACAAAGAACTTGCTGGAAATTGCAGAGCAGATCTGAGTTAGGTCCTGGGAAAGATTCTTAAACTCTTAAAAGGCAGGAGAAATACTGGAGCGTGATGGAAAAGGCAGGAATGATTCAGGCACATACCTGTTAGGGTTGCTCCAGGAACGTTTGGTCCCACCTTTAAACCTTTAACAACAACTATCATTTTTCACTGATTTTACAAATCACACTGTATCTTGAGCATATCTCAACAGTTGTCGTTGACTCGCCACGTCCTGCCCTTCTAAAAATCTCTGCCCCAGAACCGCTCTACTTATTGAATGTAACAAACAATGATACATCTGCATTGCCATCAAATTTTGCTTGCCAATCATCATGTCACTGTGCTGAAACTTATTACACATAAGCAATTGGTGGGAAAACGGAAAGGATTGCATTTTTTTTACTTTGTGTTTAGGTGGGTTTTGCCCATTAGCTTCCAACTGCAGGGTAAGACTTCTCTGACCAGCATTTTGTTTTGATACCAGGAGGTGACATCATGCAGCAGCATTTTCCTAACTAAGAACATCCTACCATGGTGCCTCCTCATCTTGCAAACATTCCCACTGAGCTGTACTTACAGAAATGCAACATCACCGACACTGTTCACTGAAAGCATCTCCACAGACACTTGTCTGCCAGACTGGGTGAGAGCAGCAGGAGGGGAGAGCTTCTGTGCCCAAACGCTCCGGGAGGAGGGGCACATTAGACTGGAAATGAAGGCAAGCTTCAAGAATTGCATCATCTGACAGTGAGTGGCACATGGGGTGCACGTGCAGGTGACGACACGATTAGATGCTGGCTACACAGATCACACGCTTGGGTGTTCAGCTGGTAAGAATTACAAGAGAAACGGCGACAGGGGTTTGGGAGCAGTGTGGTGGCTGTGCAGGCTCCAGCAGGCAGGAATCCCAGCAAAACCAGCAGACCTGAGTTCAGTACAACCTGCCGGCTGGTGTGTGGGGGCAGAGAGGGACCCCGACACGGTACGAAGCACGGTGCCATTTCAGCTGCCGGGATCAACAGCTGTAATATTAATCAGGGAAATAGGTTTAGCTGAGTTTAAGCACTAAGCCAAATTAAAAGTCAATCACCTGACTTGCCCTGTTGGTTTTAGGGGTTTTTCAGTAAGCTTCTGATGCTCAGGGAAGCAGAGTCCTATCAAATCTTATTCTTGTGACTGTATTTTCATTTCAGCTTCAGCAGCTGAGGTAAATGGCTCTTTTTACCTACCTGTAATAACAGAGTAGGAAATCACAAGTAGTCTCAATTATCCATGAAAGTCTGCAAATACAATTGCAATTCCAGACACCAAACAGACAAATTAACAACATTAACAAATTAACAAAAATCTTCATGGTGAGGGTGACAGACACTGGAATGGGCTGCCCAGGGGGGTTGTGGAGTCTCCTTCTCTGGAGATATTCAAAACCCTCCTGGACACATTCCTGTGTGACCTGCTCTAGGTGGTCCTGCTTGGGTGGGGGGGTTGGACAAGATGATCTTTCGAGGTCCCTTCCAACCCTTAACGTTCTGTGATTCTGTGAAATTAACTGCAAGCACAAAACCCTCTCTGCAGTCCTGTTAAGATATACTCACACCACGCTACCCAAGTCCAGAAAGAAAATTTTTTTCCACCCATTTCTCTTCTGTTTTGAGCCTGTGCAGAACTTTGTTGGAGTTCCAGGGCCGGAGCGCAGCCCCACTCTGAACACTGCCAGGATGAAGCAGTTCTTTGCCTCCACGCTCCCTCTCCTGCTGGCTGTGCCCAGCCACAAGCAGAGACGGCTCTGCAGGGAAGGGCAGCTCAGCACAGCAGTAAGGCGATCTACCGTGTGTCCATGTGTATTGTTGGCTTTTCTTCTTTTTGTCCGGTTTTATATGCTATGAAAAAACTATTTCCAGGCACTGAAGAAGGCAGTTTGCTGTAAGCAAATGCAAATGATAGCACAAGCTACACAAGAAACTAAGTAATAGCCCACCTTTGGTATTCTGCAGAACACACGATCTCATTTTTAATATGCAAGTTGCACCCTGCTTTTGGCACAGCTATATAAAAAGCACTCAGTGATGTTTAATTCAAACAGATCACATCAAAGACAGAAGAAAGCAGTTTACACAGAAAGAGAAAGCCTCATGAATGTATCGAGTCAAAGGAGAGCTGATGCCTCCAAAGGCTGGGGCATCTCTTAGTATTCAGTCATTTCGAGCTGGGAGATGCATCTTGCTACATCGGTGCAGTAGTACAAAGCACAGCACTTGTGTGTTCTGTCCTTAATTTGTCTGTTCCTGGTCCAATTGCACATCCCAACATCAACAAGCTGAAAGTACTGTAAGCTTACCTAGAGTCCAGCAGTCCTGTGATGAGGTCTCCAGCCACCCAGGCTCTCTGTCCTTGCAAGCACTGTCAGAAAGTCAAATCAATAAACCCCCTCCCTAAGGCTCTCCATGAGTCAAGCCCGGATCTTTCCTAGGTTATACCCAAAGGGAAAAGACATAGACCCCATGTACCACGCCACAGAGATCTGAATGACAGGTGGGCAGTGCCTGCTCTTCTGTTCATGCAGCTCTGGCAACAGAGACTTAAAAGACCAGAAGCAGCAGCAACTCTTCAGAAGGGAATTAAAGGCCAGGATGGTGAAAATCTTTGCTGAGCATCATCAGGAAAGATCCTACAGCCAAAGATTTCACCTAAGGAAACTGCCAAACTGAGTCTGCAGTGCTGGGTGAAGAGACTGAATCCTAGTGAAAAGGATGGAGTTCTAAGGAACTATATTGCTTATTAACATGACAGATGTCGTTTCTCTCTTGGCTTGACAACTAGCTCTGGTTGAGTAAGCTTTGATTACATCTAGGCAAAGAAATGCACATGTTCTCCAGGTGCCTGCAGGCCAACGGATCAGACCCATCTCACCATATGGATCTTGATCCTGAGTTTTGTTAACATGCTTCTCTTCCCCCACTCCCTTCTTTTCCTTTTATTCTTCCACAAAAGACCCTTATCACACTTCCTACCAAGGTCTGCCAAATTCCAGGTAAAAAACTCGAAGCTGAGCTAAAGCTGTGTCAAAGCCATTCTTCATAGCATAACGTGGAGGTCAAACAGAGCAGCATCCATCTGAAGCTGGGAGCTTGGTACTTTTGTAGTGATCAAAGGTATTCCCTCTCTCATGGTTCCTCTTCCAGGGCCTTGTGGCAGATGGTGGTAGCTAAGAGACAGACATGTTTCAACGAACAGGAAACATTCCTACATCATGACTGTCCCAAGGGTTATGGGGTACATTTATAAAACCTTTCTAAATTATTGAGACCCAAGATGAAACAATTTGGATGGCCTGAGAGACGGTGCTGACAGCTAACAGAGAAATGGTTTAGTTGAAAGGAAAGGAACACAGATGGACTCCAAAGTACTTCTAACCAGAGCCCAACACTGGACAGGCCCTGAAGTTAAAATCTTTCTTCTAACCTATTAAAAAATACATCTGCATTACTGAGATTAGACATAGGGCACTTGTCAAGTCTGGGCTAATTCCTGGAATATCAAATTTGAATGCCAGGATCAGTAATGTGACCGCGGTCACAGAGACATGGAGCTGCAAGGGACATCAGATCACACGTGACAACCCAGCGTACAGAAGCAGGAACTACACACACCACACACACTCCTTCCTCCAGCAATGCTTACCCAATGCTATCTCTGAAAGTTCTCCACCGCTTCCACATAAGTGCAGTCTGCTCCAGCCATCCTCTTTGAGAGGCTTTCTCTCTTTTCCAACATAAATCAGCTTTGCTGAAAATTTCTTCTTGTTTTCCCACAGCAGCCATGCTGCTGCTGCTTACATGACCATTGTTAATTTGCTTTTAAGAAAAAGGGTCTAAGGTCCGTTACAGTGGCAGGATGAATCCCAAACTGATGATTAATCATCCTATCTGCCAGTTCCCAAAAGGACAAGAAGCCGTTAAGGAATGTCATAAACAGCAAACACATTTTCTCTTTTCTGCACTGACCAGATAATTTAAATCTAATGTCAAGGCAAATCGTCCAGGGACATAAAGCTGGATGAATTAGTCAGCCTAGAGGCAGGAAAAAACAAAACAAAAGAAAAAAACCCCAACTTGAAGAGACAGAAATCTCCCGGAGAGCTGATTGCTTGGTTTACAGAGTTGCAGTTGTTTATCAATTACACCTTTTAGCAGATGCATAAGAAGTCTAAGTCTGACCAGTTACATTACAGTGTCACAAGTGTGTGAAAGATACTGTCACATTTCATAAAGCTGAGAATTTTTTAACTTTTTTTTTAGGTTCCAGCCCACTTACTTATTTACATGAAAGAAGCCCATGTCAAAATTATTCTACAATGCTGGTGCATCTGATCCCAGGTAAGACCAAGCCCCTCCCGTCTTTAACACAGCCTTCCACATTCTGCCCCCAGGAGAGAAGTGCTACACTTACTGTTTTATTTCCGAGGAAAGAACAACTGAGGTCACTCAGTACCCTGCAGCATCCGGAGTCTCAAACCCCACACAAGCCTAATGTGATTTGGAGGAAGTAAGTCACTGTAAGAAAGCTGTCCCTGCACTCTTGGGTGGAACCGGCAGAACACCGAGGAGGACAGACATGCTATAAACCAAACGGCAAAGACTGCCTATGTTTTGCAGGTTCCTGTAACGTGAGAGACTCTTCCCCAGCAGTTATGATTATTGCTCCAAACTTTTTGGAGGGACTTGAAGAGAACCTCAGCTTTGAAAGAGAACACCAGAGGCAAGCATGTTGATTCCATATTAAATACACTGGTTTCATGGAGAGCCACAAATTTCATCCCCTGCAATCTTGTAATTGAACTGTATCACTGCTGCCAACCAAGCTGTCGGAAGCTCAGTGCTGCCCTCAGCAGAGCCAACAAACTACTACAGGTAGGATGTGATCTTCAAACTGAACGCTGTTGTTAACGTGCAGCTGAAGTCCATCTTCTCTGCCCCTTGCAGCCATGTTGACCAGGCAGAGTTAAAAGTGGCTACTTAATAAAGTAGCAGAGCACAGACCCACATCGTCTCCTGGCAGAGCTTGCCCGCAGCTACGGTCGCGCTACGCACACTTCCTCCAGCCGGCAAGAAAGTCACTGGTGACTCACAAACCAAAGCACCTACCAGCAGACCAAGCTACCAGGACTGCTGACTTTTCAGCAGAGGTAACTCAAACAGGTCAACATACACTGCTTTAGGACCCGGATCTCATTTTAATTAAGATCAGACACTTCCAGCTAGCTCCAAACTGTAATTACAGCCAAGCCTCCTAGGCAGATAACCGGCTAGCGCTGAAGGCGAGGTGTGGCGGGCGGGTCGCCCTCCACCCACCCAGGGCATCTCGTGTGCTTCCTCCTCGGCTGTCCCCACCGCCGGGTTCACCCAGTCACTGCTTCCCGGCCCAGCGCTGCCCTCCTCAGCAAGTCATCTATGTGTCACCCGTGTTACAGGGGAAGGGGGTGGGGAAGAGTCCTCTAGTCTGAGCTGTGGGTAGCTCTGCTCTCCCACCGTGCTGGGGGGACATACCTGTCCCGACTGCACAGGGGAAGGGGGAGGGAGGGGGATGTGCACTTTTATAGTAGGAATTGTTACACCAAAGAAAAAGCTGCCTATGGAACCCCCTCTGTCCAGCCCCCAGAGCAGAGCCCAAGTTTAAAGCAAGGTAAAGCTGTCACACCTATTTTCCAAAGGACGCTGCTCAGCTATTTGTACAGCAGCAGCTGAGTTCACTCTCAGCATCAAGACTTTTGAAAGATAACAGCCTTAAACATAGATGCTTCCTTAAAACTTCCAACCCAGACTACTCTGTACTGTCACTTTGAAACAAACCAGGAGTGTAAAGTCACAGGGATTTACTGGCTCTATTTGCCTTCACTCCCAAGTGGGAGCAGGCAGCAACTCACCTAGAGTGCCATCAGGAATTGTCACTACTATTGCTCAATTACAACTCTTATAATGACATGAGAAATCAGACTCAACCTGTGATCAACCCACTTGTTAGAGCTCCAGGCAGACCAGTCCTAAGGTGCCAGCTGCCACACTCACTGACCTGAGCTGGAACAGGGCATGCTTCACCCCCCCCTCTCTCTCTCTCACTGAGGGTAAGGGAAACATAAATTTCACTCCAGATCACTTAGAAGGGCAGCTTCTCCTTCTTGTCATCAGTGAAGGAAGTGCAAGGGTGAAGAAGAAACGGCATAGAAACTGTCCTCTAGCACCAGGCTAAGGCTGCTGTAGCTAGAAGAGGGGTGGTAAGTGTGCAAGGGAGTTCTGGCTGTTGACATATCACTGAGTACTGAAGGTACTGAGGTAGCAAGTTTCCCTACGCTTAAAAATCACATTTCACATTAATACATGGGTTTAGTTACAAAGCAACATAATAAGTCAGGACCAAGACTAAGACACTTTGTGGCAGACCCAGAGGACAATCATTGACTTAGCAGACTCCAGGCTTTTATGAAGCATTTAAGATTTATCAAATAGCTTTGGGCATTCTTAGCTGGTTTTCTTAAAATAAAAAAAAAATAAATAAATAAAAATTCATCTTCTCTCTGCTGTAGCAGAGCTCCATGAGTGCTTACTTGGCTGGTGTAGTGGAAAAATGACTCTTGTGGATTATTATGGTGGAGAGCAGCTAGAGCCACTCTCTGATGCCAGGATCCAAGGCCCCTGCCATCTTCCCACACACAAAAGCTTATATAAAAAAAAAAAGAACTTTACAGACTTGGACAAGACAAACACAGATACTTGTTTTGAACAAAGCTTTGTCAGACGAGCCTGTGAAGAGGGGCACCACTGCTGCTTTGAACAGGCTCCCCAGCCCTGAGTTCCTGCCTGGCACGGGAAGATAGTGCAGAGCCCTTGCCCTCCTTCTACCCTACTCAGAGCACCTGAGACAGTGAGCTTAACACCCAGTCTGAGCACAGTCATACACGCTGCTTCCCCAGGCTGGAAAGAGTCATTTGTGATACTGCACATGTGGTTATGATGGTTAAAATAACTACTGCCTCAAAAGAAAAAAAACAACCCAAAAAGGACCATTTGTCAGTTCAGACCACTTCAGAGTAAGAAGTTGAACACAGACCAGTCACCCCAGTTTGGTAATACAGGTATCTATTTTATTAAAAAAGTTACAAACAGGTGGACTGTAGGGTTGTCTTACAAAATGACAAGAATGAAGTCTACTGGAAAAAAAACTTTTTACAAAGCATTATAGGTAATTGTTCCATTTTTGCACTTGTTATTCCAGATTTCACCTCTCACTGATAAAGATACAGTACATTAGATACGTGATGTTAGGTTACATTTTTATTGGTAGAGCCCTACTGCAGTGATTTGAACAACTCCTAAACAGATGCCATAGTAAAGACAATACATATTGCATTTATTATTAGCCTCTTACTCTAATAAGCAACTTCACATGCAATCTATTGAGGAAGCCTAAAATAACTTTTGGTCCCTTTTTCCCCCCAAAGTGTGCTGAAGAAACCATCTCTCATTTTCCCAGTCCTGACACACTAAGCTAGTTCAAGTTTCTTTAAGTTGACTTTTTTTTTTTGCCTTTTTCTTTTTTCTTTTTTTTTTTTCCTCCTTTTTTTTTTGTGCTGAGGTCAATGAAAATGAACACTGGTTTGATAACTACCCATAGGAATGAATCACTGATTTACATTAACCAAGGTTTTGCCCCTTAGACAAAGGAAAACTAAGATCTTTATTAATTACTTTTATTTCCTATTACTTCCTTACAACCTACCAAAAACAGAGCAACAACCACCACTTAAAAAAAAAAATCTATTTTGAATACAAGGTTTGGTTTAATTCTGATATTAAAGTGCAAACCTAAGTATTAGCCTCAGCCTGTTCATAAAGTTTGTACAAACAGGGGAAAAATAAAAATTTCAAGTAAAAATTTCAACCCCACAGGGAAAAAAAAAACCAAAACCAACACAACAAACCATCAGGTGTTTCAATACCCAAGCAGAAAACCTGGTGTGCTCTTCTTTTCACGATCCAAATTCAACACTGAACGTAGATTCAGAACCTTTATTTCTGCTAACACTATCAAGTCAGCCTGCATTATTACCAATAAAACACATTAATGTTGAGATACTGTACCGGTGATCTTTTATTGTTTTAAATGCCATCATCCACAATACAATTTGTGAGTTTTCAACTGCTTAACCTCATCTATCCATCACTGCTTTTACCGGAGCTTTTCTCAAAGTTACGTAGCTATTACAGGGAAAGAATGTACATTTCTAGAAGCATGTTCAAATGACTAAAGCTGGGCTCCTAAAAACCTAGAACTTTGGTGCAGTAGGTGAGCTGCAGTTATTAAGTTTCTGCAAAAAAAAAATTACACATTTGAAACCACTGCTAGAAAAAGCTCTCATGTATGCAACATGTTAATAGAACTGAACAAAAAGATTTCATCTGTTCTTTGTACATTTTCATTCTGCTCTTTATACCTGTGTTATTGTTAAAGTTTTCAAGTATTCAGAGAAAATGTTGATCAGGTAAACAATAAGGAAGGCAATGGCTGTTTAAAGCACACTTGCAGTTAGTATCACTGAAACCTGGTGCTTTTCCCCTTGTTACACCAACTTGTCTCCAATATTAAACTCGTTTATTGGGAAAAAAAACCAACAACTAAAAAGCAGTTTGTGACAGTGCAAGAAAAACTTTAACAAATATTGCTTTAAAATATTATTCAGAAAGACAAATATTAGGAACTATAAAATGTAAAGTGATCTTATTTGCATTAGATTTACATGTGCAGAGGTCTACTAGATGTCTCAATGTGCCAGGCAAAGCTGAGCTGACTGACCAGGCATGCAGCCTGTTCTGAAGGATACATTATCCCTTTTCAAAGGCATAGAGAAGCTATTTGTAAACAAGCAAGTTTAGAAACTCAGTAGAAGGAAAAGTGTGCTGCCATTTTTCAATGCTACAATAGTCACTTTTGATTCAATAGGTTGAAGAAACCCATGACTGCAAGAAAAGAAATATCAGTGGGAGACTTTACATCCCATTCCAAATAATCCCTGTTGTCAAATCGCATCGGTTACAAACACAGTATCACAGCTGCATTCGCCAAGAAAAGGGATACTACATCCATACAACAGAGGTGCCTTCAGCATCTTCACATGACACTGTCACACGTAAACAAAAAGTCTCAAAGAATGACCAACTACATTGTAGGAGAAAACTTTGCAAATAGGAATAAGCACTGATGCGAGGTAATATACAGAAGTAACCATTTGTTTAAGGCTCAATTTATTCTCCATTAAACTCTCTTCTTTTAAAAGGCATTGAGTAGGTAATACTGAGTTTAAGTATTTAATAAATACAAGTTCAGAAATTGATTAAAGAAATCAATTAAAATATTAAAAATGAACTCTTGCATATTAGCCATTATATGAACTTAGAAAGCTATAAAAGGACTGATAGATAAAGAACAGATTTTTAAACTTATGGTAAACATGCTAAGCATTCTGATTAAGGTGTGTGGATCCTGGAGGCCACCAACCTTATGCACTTAGATGTATGGCAATGTGCTGTAATAGAGACAGGTTTACCAAGGCTCAGCTCTGCAACCCGGGCTGAAAGTTCTCCAAAGCAGCATCTGTGCAAGTTTCCTCTGAGTTTTATCTGCAATTTAAACAAAATAACTAATGAGAGCCATATTCAATCCACAATCAAAGTGAACTCAGCTGCTCCCACAGCGTGGAACAGCTAGTTTCCCATTGCGAGCTCCAAAGCACTGCTTTACACAGCGGCATTCTTGGAAGTTCTCCTCTAACTCTGGTAATGCAAGCAGGCAACAACTCGAGGCTGTGAACTTCGTAACAGTTACCCCTGTGGGATACTAAATTGCTTCCAAAGACCTGAAACAGGCCTCCTGAACAGAGAGATACACACTGTAGGGTTTGCACCGGTGGAGAAGGGGCACTACATCACCCAGTATCTGAAGCAATGTCATTTTGCACAAGTTCTGTGAACAGGTAGATGAGCCAGGTAATTCAATTTTGACATCCAAGCTCTCAGCATTCAGATTCTCTAGATTGCTACTGAGAAAACCCCTTTGCACTTATCAGGCCTAGGCAGGGGCAGACGTGCACGGCACTGCTCTGAGGCACACAAATGTAAGCAGTGCTACCGACACGCCTGATCCATCTTTGTAGTTCTGATAACTTCCTTGCACCTCACAATATTTATCTGCAGAGATATCCTGAAAGCCTCAAAGTTTGTAGTGTGTAGAAACCTGCCCTTCATATGCACACAAATGCACTTCATGGAAGCTCAATGTCTGGCTTTTCAGGGGTTTTGAGGAGTCTTCTTTATACTTGAAGTCATTTCTTTGTAGGAGTCAGGGCCCTGTTTCCTACTGTACCAGTTACCAGTTTGTCATGACCGAGTGCTCTGACATAGTCAGGGCTTCCCTTCTTGCCTAACAACTGGTCAGTCAGCCCCAGCATCCAGGGGCAGTACTCCTGCAGCACAGGAGCAAACAGCCAGGTTCTGCTTGCTTGTTTGCATGTTTTCCAACTAACAGTGATCCTCACTTGGTCTGGTGAGCACGGGTGTTTCCACACACTGTTGTTGGCCCATGAGTTTTATCCTGGGGGGAAGAGGTGTCCCTGTACCTTCAAAACATCAACTAAACATTTAGCTTTTAATGGGGATGGATTAGACCTGCATAATAGGTGTTTTATCTCTGCTTAGAGCACAGGAGAGGCAACCCATTTACAGTGCATCTCCTCATCCCACTAGACTGAGATCCACCCCAAAACTATACCGAAATCCACTATCCAGTGCTGAGGCCAGTAAAAACAGAGGAAGCAACTAATGGTATTTTCCTCCACATGCTCTTTGGCATCCCTGTATTTGCAGGTTAAGGACCTCCCAGTTCAGATTTGTCATTTTTCCATTTAACTTGTGCTTAGTTACTACAATTGGCACCATACAGTACCTTATCTGGCTTCACTTGCCCATCTAGCACTCTAGCTTCTCTAGCACTTCTGTAGCACTCCCTAGATTCTTCTCTGAGCTGGGAGGAGAGAAGAGAACATCATCCAATAGGCTAAGTTTGTCTCTGTTGCACAGCCACACAGACCAGAAGACAGTATACTTCTGGTTTTTACCCCTAGAGAAGAGTACTCTTCCTTCAGCACTTGCTAATGTCAGGTACTCGCGAGTGGAGGGGACAGAAGCCACTACCCAGCACCAGTCTTTCAGCCCAGTATTAAGGTGTTCCCAGTCCAGTTAGCGTCCCTATGGAAATCCTTTAACACACTGGCACTGTAACAGGTGCTACATATAAAAGATTTAGCACTGTCATACTGAAAATTCAAGAGAAATTCTAAAGCAAGGAACAGAGAGCAGCTACTGGAAATCTCACATCGCTGATGCAATAATGAGATGACTGAAGACCACTGCAGAAGCAGGAAAGGGGAGGGAACAGGATTTAAGAACACCACACACTTTTAAAATGAACTACGGGTTACAGTGATTATATAGTTATATTCCATCCTTCATTTCACACAAGGTGGTTGACTGGAACAGTAATTCAAGCAAGTGCTACTCAAAAACTGTCATGAAATAATCTACACATTGTACTTGACAGGTATGTTGAGATATCAGTATCACAAAGAGGTAAGTGGTACCTGCTAGTTAAAACTGACACTGAAACAGCCTTGGATAAAGCCAGGCCCAGTATATAATCTACTCCCATCCCTCCTATTGGTTTCTCCATCAGAACTGTAGAGACACAAACTCTTTCTATGCAATTCATTCTGAACTAACTGATCCAGTTCTCAGACTCCTCCTGCACACAGACAGGCAACAGAGCTCAGCGATGATGAAGATTATGCTAGGACAGAGCCATGGTTCAAGCCTACTTCCTATGCACAGGTTTTCAGACAGCTGATTCCACTTCCTCAGTTTCACTGCACCTACAAGGGGTCACTGCTAAAGCAGATGTTTGAGAAGCAGCAATTGTTCCCCGGATCACAGATAAGCAGAAGAATTAGAGCTGATTATAGCTATCACAAGACACCATCAGCAGCTCTCCTACACTAGAGCACATCAGACAGAAATTAGCAGACAGCAAATGCTTATCATAAAATTAATGAGATCCTACACCTACCTACTCAATCAAAGAGCAAGGATAGTGTGGGAGCCAGGAAGAAGAAAATAGCCAGAAAGTGAGAGGCTGAAATGAACAATAGGAGCCTCTGAAGTGGCAGGACGGGTAACAGAAGTTTCAGACATGGTGAGATCTGGACTGAATAGGAAGCTGCTTAGGAAGGAAAGACTTACTTGTCTGACACAGATGATGAGATTACACTGGGCAGAAGCAGCATCTCCTAGAAGCAAGGAAGTATTTTGCTGCTAGAGGCTTGATGTGACCTAATGAGCTAGGCAGAACAAAGGAGAGGAAATCTGTATTACTGAAGTTTAGGATCCTCTATTTCAAGAGATCACAAAGACACAACACAGAGGTTTCTTCTGAAGCAAGAGCATGCTCTGCTTAGGAAACTCAGAATCCGGGCATAAATTAAGATTCAAAGGAATAGCACATGGCCCGGCCCCCATCTTAATTTTACTTTCAAGAGTATTTAAAACCAGAACTAGCCAGGTAACAAAGAAGCCTCCCTTAGAAGTCACCCTTTGGGGAAGTATACATTTCATGGGTAAAAGGGCCTGATCTTGTCAAAGTTGAAGACAGCAACCTGCACAAGACAAACCACTAGTAACCCAGGGCACTGTAGTAACCTTTGGCATGATACTCAAAGTCCAGACCTCCTATTTGTGAAGCTGCCTTACAACTAGTTGAGAATTTGCGTAAATGACTCGAGACACTAACCTCGTAAAGACTTCATCAAAGAAGCAGCAATTCCTTTGATTTACTCCTTTCTATAACCCTATAAGGCTCTACAACTATGAGGGATTAGACAAGGAAAGACTTCCTTTGTATTTTTCTCTGATCCAATACAAGCAGTTTGCTCACTTTTCAGCAAGCAAACCTTGAACTTAAACACACCTCTTACGTGGTGACAGCAGCCTTTCCTTATTCCACAGGACTGGAGATACAAACACTGTACATTGTTTTTAGCCTGACAGCACTAGAGCCATGAGTACCTGAAATTGTACATTTACAAAGCACTTCATAACTTTGGGACTTCACCCTCTGACCTTGCATTCAGGACTAAAGAGGCTCCATAGTCCAAAGCTTCCAGTAATAACCTTTCTCTCACATCACTGACACAAACTGCTCCTTTGACTCAAGCACGAGTTTCTAACATACGAGAATCTAAGCCTCAATCAGTGCAGCAGCCAGGTTCTTTCCCATGAATTTTTATGTTCCCCCTCATCCCTGCACTTGCAGGGAGGAAAGAGGGAGGAAAGAGGGAGGAAAGAGGGAGGAAAGAGG